>JAQIVZ010000749.1:0-50790 GCA_034700945.1 Arrhopalites spinosus | reverse complement strand
CTGTCATATCTAGTGTTGGTTGGGGATAGAGGCAGTAAGATTATTGGGCCCCCTGTAGAAACAAACGACAAGAAATCGTATGAGTGACGATTTAACACTGTATCCTTAAGGCCAATCTCAGGCTATTGAATATGCATATGTGTAATGAAACCCTTTGCTTTTCAAAGGGAGCATCTCAGACCATTGCATGTACATGTGGGTTCCCTGAAACTTTTTGATTGGCCAAGCGGGCCCCTGAAACCTTTTCGTTGCTTGAAACACATTGCGGAAATTTTCTTATGCCCCAGCATAGAAGTTGGCTTGTCTCCTAGTATGGTCTCTGATGCACAATCATAGTCCTTCTCTGTTCCGCCTCCTCGGCCTCTTTTCTTTTCTCTTTCTCTCTCTCTGTACCACCCAAGTACCTATGTTATATGCATTACATACATTTTTAGTAATCTTCCCCAAAAAAAACTATCCTTATGACAGTGTCTATATGCATTCAATTTTTTTTGTGAGACTTTTCCTGGATAGACAGGGCCACAGATTTTGATTCATCACCTACCATCGCTCCCTCCTAGCCTACTCCACTGCCCTATATATATTTTCCTCAATCATACATTTTCATTCTAACGCCGTCTCTCTCTCTCTCCCCTTTAGGCGCTCAAGAGGAAAGTTAAGAGAAACGAACAAACGAACACACCAAAATGGAACCAACAGTGAAAGGAATTATAGTCAAACATTTTCTTTTATATAAAGTTTTTTTTTCTTCTTCTTTAATACTATCACATTCATTATAATGCATTATTTCAATAAACACTTGTCTAATAAACTAACCTTTTTTTTGTGCAAAATTTAATTATTGTCAAAAATATTTTTTACCTTAAATGAATAACAAAACCATTTCCACTGCATTTAATTACTTAAATTAATCTGATTTTTTTAACCATGAGAAATTGTCGACACTATTTAGAAAAAATTGTTGATGAGATTCATTTCAAAAAAATGATGGTTTGGATAAAAAATAAAATTTTACATCTATCGGTCTATAAAGTCCGAAAGGGAAGGAGTTTTACTATGGTACAGTACAGGTAATAGAGTCCAACTTAGAAGTGGCACGACCATGGTTTCTCTCGAGTAAACAAAAAGTTGTAAACTCTTTCCTCTTCTGCTTCGTGATCAAATGACCAAAAATTCACCTTCATCTTTTCAATAATATTCATTTCTACATTGCCAAATGATCCCCTTATGATTTATACGCACCCTACAGATTATGTAATTCATAAACTTGTCTCCTACAAAATTTTATTAAAATAATTTACACAATTTGAAGAATTCTAAACCAGCTAAAAATAATTCTCTCTCAAAACACATACCACGATTGTTCATTATTAATCATACCATCAAAGTACAAACACTCTTTTCTATACAGTTAATAAAAGAGTACAATATTTCATTTATACATTTACAAGTTTATTTATTAATAAATCTAATTAAACTTTAATTGTGATTTGCAGACACACAAATGTCAATAAATTGACTTGATAATATGTGTTACGTATGTACCACCTAATAATTTTGATCACTCTATTTAATTCAATAGTTGTCAAATGATGTTTGAAGAGAGATGTATTTATATATGTACTGTCGATACAATATAATTTTGTCAAATGAGATTATACAATAAGTCACACAAATAATAGGAATAGCCGATACCATCCATTTGTTTCATTTCACAGCCATCAAATAATGAGTCGACAATATCAAGGCCGTGGAGTACTTTTTTTTACAGACAAATCTATACATGTCTTGTGTAGGTATATAGGATACTAATACGGCCTTGGACAATTTTCAAATGGAGTAAAGAAATTGCATAATGTGAATTGATGATACCGCTCATTTTAGAGTTTGTACTGAAAGAATTCCCTGCTGTCGTCATCCCCTCTCTCTCTCTTTGGCTACGTACACACATTGACACAAACATATTAGTTTACCAGTACACACATGTACATGGCCTCTGCACTAATCTATGTAAAGTCCACGACGAGGGAGAGAGAGAGAGAAAGCTTGGTGAAAGTACAAAAAAAAGACCTTCTGGAAAAAACTATTTTAGCTAGCCAACTTTTTTTTCACATTTTGAATCAAGTCAATATCTCCTTTATCTCTATCCTTCCATGTACAAAATTTAGTTGTTGTAGCCAGTTGACCAGTGAATTACAGAGTGTCATGCTGATAAGGAGAAAGTCAGGCCTGGCGTTAATCTGGACTTACAAACAACTTTTTCTCTCTTATCTGAATTCCAAGTTAGGTGTCGTAAAATATGATACACAAAGCCAAATAATAAATATTTATTTATTGTTATAAAATAATACTGTCCCTATGTTGTTCACTGGAAGAAAAATTTACTTTAAATTTCTTAAATACGATGAATACATTACGAAGAATTTTCTCTATCTTTTGACCTCATAAGCATTGAGATGTTTTTGTCCGTGAGATTGATTGCAATCTCAACTTTGTTGCATCTCTCCAAGACGAAGGCATTCGTCAAAGAGGCAATTCCATAAATCACGTTTAATTTAAATTACCCAACGAGAACGTGTACATAGCGAGAGAGAGAGAGAGAGACTCTACTCATGACAGATATAACCTCACCTGTTCGAGAGACCACAAAATCTTAATGGTAAAATACAGTAAAAGTAGACAACATCTTGAATCTCATGCTCTAGCTTTTCTAATCTTCACAATATATATAAAACTGTGAAAATGACATTTAGTAAAATTTAACATGATCATTTTCTCAAGATTATCATAATACATAAAATGTACTGTCCAACAGACTCTAACTGACATCATGAAAAAAAAATATTTGAAATTCTGTGTCTCAACTGTATAACGTACCATCATTCCCTCGGTTAATCATATAATGCATCCATCTGTTCCAATTATTTTAAAAATTTAATGAATGATCTCAACATAAATCATGAGAGATGTACATCCAGTCATCCACTGTACAAGTTTACCATCATACTTTTTAGACAATCATAGGAAAACAAATGAGAATAATTTAATTAATAAAAAAAAGAAAGTGAAAAAGAGAGAAAAAAAAGTTGCAATACAGAACGGATGTTAGTGAGACTGTCTATTTAAGCGTGGCCACAAAAAGTCGTAAAAATGTGTAATTCATGTTGCTATGGAGGTTTACATAAGAGAGAGAGAGAGAGAGAGAGTTCTCGACAGTTGCGAAATCATGGTAGAATTAATATCTATACATAATGTGTAGAGATATATGAGAAAAAAAGGAGGAAGGGTGGCTTATCAAGAGGTGAGGGAGATGTAAAAGGGCAACAAATACAGACTAGGTGGAGGTGCATGTTGGCCGGTAAAAGAGAACAGCCAGGGAGCCGCCATAGAAAAGAAACACGAGTTGAAGAAAATATTATATTATCAGCACACTAAAAACTGTTACCTCTATATTCTCAATTTTTATGCAGAGAGAGAGAGAGAGAGAGAGAGAGAGAGAGAGAGAGAGAGAGGAGAGAGACATGAATTGAAAGTTATGTAGGTATACGTCGTTGCACCAAGAGTACTATGTACTATGTAGTAAGTTTCCTCAGTCTGTTTTTTCCACTTGAAAAACATAGTATAGGGGAGAGAGAGAGAGAGAGAGTGACTACAATGTGTTAGTATAGTAGGTCATACAAGTTGGGGAGTGTGTGTGTGTGTGAATCTGAGCGTTTTTTAAGCTAAGGCTATGAATGTAGCCTACATGACATTTGTAGAAGTACACCAAAAAGCAGATAGGGAGGAGGTTGATCGTGCTACAGTAAAGGGAAACCGAACACAGAGCAGTTGGCAAGTCAAGACCGAACCGAGAGAGATTTTTTTCAAAAAACGAGAGCGCCGGGAGAGAGAGAGAGAGAGAAAGAGCGAGACAAGAGTTGGCCAAAAAAACCTCCCCGCCCGTTTCCATTCCCCCCCCCCCTTCCAACTGTCGGAAGGCCCGACCACCGACGCAAATCCATTTTGGGACGTCCTGGCTAAAAATAGATGTGCAACCCAACACATACACGTGCATACGAAAGACAGAGCGAGAGAAAGAGTCAGCCGGGGTCCCTCTCTCTCTCTATTGTGGATAACGTTAAGAAAGGACGACGGCGTCTTTGATTGGCCTGCGCTGATCAATATAGCAACAATCCTCAGAGAGTAGCTAACATACAAATAGACATACATAACTCCCATCCTATACACACATACCAAAGACCCTTATTATTACATTTCTCCTTTGGCACTTTCATGGCACTACATACACACCTTTCCCTACCTTAACCATCCACCTAGCTTGAAACATGTACGTACGTTATATCTACACCATTGATATACATATATGTATACATATATCGATTTTAAACTCACTATACCACACCATTGTGGGGATGTAGACATCAACTAGTTCATATCTATGTATGCCATACGTATATAACATTTATATTGTATAAGAATATTGTCGAGTAGAAGGTGAAGCCAAGTTAGAATTTCATAATAAATGCCTTTTTCTTCTATATTATAAACTGTCGTGCATAACCTTAGGTAAATACAGAAGCAAATTCAACGGCTTTCTTATATAAACATAGACTTTCTCCACATGTGTGTGCTAAAAACCAACGAAGTTGGCCGACTTTCACCGAATCAATTTGCAAGCTTTTAATGTATATGGAAAAACCAGCCCGCATCGTCGCACTCGATCTTGCCCTCGATTCCAAACATGCCCTACTAATACTCCACACTTCACACGCTCCCCTCTTCTCTCCTCATATTGTGTATGTTATACTCTCTATATATCTACTCTCCCAAAAAGTTACTATACACAAGCAAGTAACACACACAGACATAATACATGTGAATCCAAAGGCCATACCAAGTAGAAAACTAGAGGCTTTCTATCTTCTCCCTCTACTTTTACTCCATGTGCCCTATAGTATTTGTCATGTATGTATTTCACAAAAAAAAGTGTACTATATCATGTGGATCTCACCGGAGTTCCTCGCCAATTCTAGCTGTAAAGAAAAAGTATGAAAGAGCTCCACACTCAGAGTACAACCTCACTACAAATGACTATAACTGCACACGACACGAGCTTCTAGTTTTTCTTGTTTCTTTTTTTCCTCTCTCTCTCTCTCAAAAATATGTACACTTTTCACCTCACTTTCTTGATAGATTCAAGTGTTCAAGACCCCCCTCTCCATCTCTCTTATTTCTCTTTCTGTCTTTCTCTGTCTCTGTCGCCGACAAATTCAGTCATATATTTAATAATGGGGAAAAAAAGATAATTAATTTTACATAAAATTGTAAAATGTACTTTTTTTATTTAAAATTGAATAAATTGATATTGTCATAAATTATGGACATTATGATGATGTGACAGTCTTGTTTAAGAGAGAGAGAAAAATTGGTGATAACATGGAGTATGTAAACATATGTAGAGAGAGAGAAAGACATGTTCAAACTATGATTCTCATTGTAGTAGTGTGAACCATAAAAACACGTGTGGAAAGTAATACGTTTAGAAAGTATAAAATGTTGGATATTTTAGGGTACAAAAAAGCACCTTTATAGATTACCAATACCCTACCTATGTTACCTATAATTCCGCGTACTTTGATCAGTTGACAGTCTGTGCTTTCTCTCTCTCTCTCTTACTCATACGGACATGGCCCACTAATCTAACTCGGCCCATTAAGACACGAGTAAATAGAATCGCCGCAAAGGGAAAACATACGGGACATTCATAATGTCATTCCAAAATCAACCGAGGCCATTTTCTCTCGTTGTACACTCTCACACCTAATATAACAATAATATAGCATGGTGTAAATTGTAGTTATAAGGACAGTTGCCGTCAATTTTTTTTGCATTTATTATACAATACACAACAGATTTTTTTCTAACTCTCATTTATTGCATGTATTTATTATTATTACTGTCCAATTTCATCCATGCGTACGATTCTCTCTCTCTCTTTAGTAATAATACCATGTACGAGTAGATCAACAAACATTGGATTTTTTTGTTCATAAATAAAGTATTGGGTTGAAATACAGGAGAAAAAAATATATATTTCAAATCCAACGACTAAAAATATCATGATTAGGAGAATATAATCACGGAAATAAAATTCATTTGAAAACGTCCTCCTCCTCCTCCTCCTCAGTTACTCCTTTTCAACTTTTTTGTTATGTGAAATGGAAAGGTAATAGAACCCTGGAGAAGAATGGAATGAAAAATGGGGACAGAAAACTTTTATCTGTCATTGAAAGAGGCTAAGGTTCTCATTGTTTATCTATAGAAGTGTATGACCAATAATCATATACATAGGTACATATATCAAGTGAAAAGAGAGAGAGAGATAAATAATTATGTGTAAAAAATATGAGCAAAAATTAATGAGTATATATATGCATACTACACAATGTCATAAATAAACATTTTCTTTTTCAAACCAGAAAGGATATTATTACATTAAATTGGGTGACAAGAAGAAGGACCATTGGGACACAAATAGTTCTCATGCCTTTCTTTCTCATAGAAAATTGTTCCTCTTCAACCAAAAACCAAAGAGGAAGGGAAAGGAGAGAGAGAGAGAAAGTATGTAGGAACCTCCTTGTTGGTTCTCAAAAAACTCAGTCAGCTCCTTGAATAAGGGGCTATCGATTCAGTTCATTCGTTCAAGTCACCAGAACTAGAACAAGTACCAATGTAATATCGTTAACGTTGCAGCAAGAGGAAGAGAGAGAGAGAGAGCCCAGCACGAGAAAATGAATGGCCTGTAGTAGACAGTATAGTCATATCAACGTCTCAACATTTACGAATATAACACACACACACACACCAACAGGGACTATCAATTTAAAGTCGAGACACTTTACTATTTACTCGTATTTTCTATACAATAATTTTTACTATTCTTTAAATATTCATTTTAACACTTTGAGCAATCCATCTTTCTCTTTTTAATAAGTAACATGCCTGTACTGTCTTTGTTGACAAATAGATTTCATTGTTTTTAAATTTACTTTATTTATAATTTAATTATAAATAGAAAATTGATTGACATTTTATTTTACTTTATTGTGCCTTTACTGTATTCATAAAAAGTAAATTAAATTTATTTATTTTTTCATTTTAATAACAATCAACACATCTCAGGTAGTACAAAGACAATTGAGTTAAAATAAATTTCATGTTTCAACAAACTGTCAAAAAAATGTCAAATTTATTATTTAATCCATTTTCTACATGCTTTCGTCTCCATTAGTTAAGTTTTATACGCCAGTTAGCAATTTTACGCAAATGTTAACTTTAAAAGTACCTAACTGCAATATGGGTATGGTACACGCATTTATTTTAATATAGATATTAGTGTGCGTAAGGTACTTTCTCAAAGTACTGCTCACACATGAAATGGTCCTTTAATATTGAGCTGATAATTTTCTCTCTGTTTGTACATTTTGTGTACATGTCATTAAATTGAGGACATAAATTTTTGGTATAAAATAAATATTACATACCAAAATAATACAGATACACTGCATGATAACAAAAAATAGTCTAAAAAGTCTTTCACGTGGGATGTATTAATGAGGAAATCTCATTGAGGTTGGCTAATACAAAGAAAAATTTAGTCAAAGGATGAGACTACAATGACACGACAGTCTTAATTTTAAATTCTCTTTCGGTACAATTATTCCAAATAATAATCTCTATAAATTGGTGAGGGGGACATGAAAACACACGTTTGATGATATAAAATCTCCATGTGCTTGCTTGGAGAGCATAGGCATGATCATCATCACAGTTTAGGTAATATTTTAGGGGCACTAGGAAATCATACATTGAGGCTGACTCAACTTTGCCTTTTTTTCTTTATGGCCACAACTCGGCTCACACATAGACGATTTATTTATAAATATAAAAGATTCCTGAAAATAATCCTTGCCGACCCTTAAAATAGAATTGAGTTGAGATACGTTGACGTCAGTCTCTTTTCCATTAAGTACAGTCTCAACCATATGCTACTGCAGCATATATAAAATGTTATGTGTATGTTATATGCACATCTAAAATATCTACAAAAATACACATGTACCCAATTTTATCCTTTGACTCTCTCTCTCTCTCACTCTACACGTAAAAAACAAAAATACACACACACACACACAAATGAAATGAACACATCTATTCACATCCAATACACCTCTTTTAACTCTTTCTACCTAAAGGAGAGTGATTGTGGGGCTGATAAAATGAAGTAGGAGCATGAATTTCCAATGATAACTATACTCTTAGTATCTGTACAAGTAGCCAAAGACAGGCCATAGATGAGAGAAGAAGAGGAGGAGGATAAAAGCATGTGTGTAAGTCTTGTTGTCTTCCTTCACCACTATAAACCAAAACCCTAACTTAGCCTTAGTATCCTAACCCTCATCTGTACAAAGATATAGGATGGATGACGATGTTACTTGAAACCACAAAACTTGCACTACACACAGTGTGAATTTCACCAATTTCTAAATAGGTACGTAAATACAAACAACATGTCTCTAATTTACTTTTCAAAATGCGTCATAAGATTTTGTAACGAATCACTCAACGACTGTCCATTAAATCCATTAATCAGTAGTCAACCCTAAACTAGAGTCATAGCCTTCACCAAGGTTTTCAACTACACAAACATACACACACACAAGTAAAATGACATGGTGAGAAAGAATTGTGACGAACATAAATATGTACACTTTGTGTGTGTGTACTAACACAAGTACTACTTAGTTAAATACAAGTAAAGAAAACATTATTCTTATTTATCTATATATACATTTATCTATGTACATATACTCTCAATATTATAATTACAAGGTCAAAAGACTCTTTCCCTCTCTCTCTTCATTGTTTCTTAGATGAGAAAGACAAAAGTATTTTTTTGAAGGAATTCCATTTATCCTCTCAATTCTCGTACATATAGATCAATGTTTCCTGTCAAGTCATAAAAATGGAGAAAATAGTTACTTGTGTACGTATACATTACATGTAACATGAAACATCATCGTGGTCGTGGTAGACTAAGAGTTAGCAAGTGAGGGGAGGTCTTGAAAAAAATTTTCTTATGATGAGACGGAAAAACAACAAAGTCAAATTCTCAAAAGAAAAATTTTTAAATTTACTTCTTCATGTCTTCTCTTTCTGTTCATATTCCAATGGCATTTAAATGAGTAAAGATAATCCCAAAGAGACTCCAAATCATTCTAATACATGCTTATGCATAAAATACTCGTGCTCCACTTCTTACTCTTATTCTCAAAAAAGACAGACTCCACGTTCTCCTCCTCATGAGTTACTATCCATAGAGCTTATACAGGAAATAAATCCTTAGTCTTATAACTTTGTACATTCTAGTCATATAAAATTCCTCACAGACACACACAGAGAGGAGAGAGATATTCAAAAGATATCATTCTGTACACATGATTGCATATGTAGCCAAATAATTCTCTATTGTGCAAGCAAGTAGTAGTATATCTGCAAAACTTATCATATGTCATGTGATGATTAAACCTGAAGTTGTCTCTCATCCAACCGTCCTCCTGGTACATTCATCATATTATTCTAAACTGTTTAATCTCTCAAATATTTCCATGTCCATTCAGCCATCGTACGTAGGTCATAGAAAACAATTCCTCATCTCGGTGTGTAAACTAAATGTGTCTTCATTTTACAATCAAGAAATTAACTACATTTAATGTACTCTGTCCTAATAGACAAAGAACTTGACAATTATGACAAAACAATTTACCATCCACCATAATAATCTCAATGTAATGACATCAACTATTTTTGACCCTGTCGTCAGAGTAAGAATAGACTGAGTATGAGTACAAAAGTCTGTCATGCCAAAATGAAGATGAAAGTATAAACAATTACACTAGACTAAATTATTCTAGATATTTCTTGTATGGCAGACTTTAAGTGATATTCTATCGTAAACAACAAAACAATTATAATTAGGTTATCATAGGTAACTTTTTCTTTTTCTTGTCCTCATCACTATTTCTGTCCCTCGTTAGTCACAATGTATCATATTTAAGCCAATATCCTAATTAAGTACTAAAATTGATGACAAATTTTAGATGCATCACATTCAACAAATTTAATTGTTATCTGTACAAAAATTCTTGAGACTAAATACTTTAATCAATTTTGTAATGGCTTGCAATTTTGTAAAGGAAACAAAGTGTATAGTATGTACCTATCTACATACATGAACCTGTGGCAATTCAACGCTATCTTTATTCCTAGTTGAAGAGTTGACCTATGAATGTCCTTCAAATCGAGCAATATACCTAAATAATTGTTTTTATAAGAATTGATTCTGATGACCTTTAAAAGGTCACTGACCTTTGTACATACATTTAGTCATTTTAGTATTGGTTATCCTCAACTCCATGATTATTTATATTTTGACTGAGATCAAATGACATGAAATAAAAAAACAGATGTAAAACTTTTTATTCCAATTCACATCTTTCCCTTCCAATCCAAATCATCTCTCTTGACTTTCATAGCTTGTGTAGTACACAATGTGTACACACACACACACACAAGAGTCTAAATACAAAAAAAACTCACATTTTTTAGTTATGACTATTATTAGGACACACTGTTCTATGAACCACCATGAAAAAGGTCAGTACTCGAGCCGAAATTTACGTTTGATAAATGACAGTAGATGGAGACGAGAAAAACAAGGGAAAAAAATATATACCGTTCTTTTTGGTGACTTTGCCATTTTCTACAAAAATCTTTTGTTCCAAAAGAGTACAATATAAATTTATACTCATTCTCTACAACAAACAATACATTTTGAAATTTAGTTGACTCGACATTTTGAGCTAAGGAAAACTTTACAATTTTCTTTTGAAACAAACCAAACAAAAAAAAAGTTTAAAAAAGTCACTTGAATTGTCTCAATTTTTTTTAAGTTAGTTGTTTGTTAATTGGTAGCTGAAAAAGTTTTGGCATTTCAATTTAAACAAATGTAGACGTGACATTCATACTCAGTAAAATAAGATAGACTATTTAGATAATGTAATGTAAAAGACAGTCAAAAAAAATTGATGAGAGTACTACTACTAGGGAACATACATTCCATATTCCATGATACTTAATTTAATTGGCATTTAAAATCCATTCGATTGTTAAATGGTCAAGTCACCATGAGGAACGGTAGTGATATTATATATAATGTAACCAACTGTGTGTTCGATTAGAGTGGATTCCAAACTACGAGAGGTTCTATCAAAGATAATCTCCCCCCACTGTAGATGGAACTATAAATGGCCTAGTTTCGCTTCTATTTGAGCATCGCACGGTGATAGTGGTGTGTTTGGTCCTAGTCATATATCCTCCTGTTTTTTTACTCTCTCCGTGGGTCTCCACCCACATATTATGTAATAATTCAGACAATCGTCCAATACTCCTTTAACGCTTCCTGGTCTCTGATCAATGAAAAAAACTTGTGCACTCTTTTTTTTCTCCCCATTTTTTTCTACTTTTACAATCCAACTTTTCCATCACACACACCCAAAAAAAAGTATATTATTCTAGGGTTAAAAAATCATTTTTTGAATGATCAAACAAATGAAACTCATAGCACGCGACTATACTAATTCTAAGAAGTCCTCATTTTATCTACCCCATGCCCTGTGACTCTGAATTACAGTAAATTCTTTACGATTGGATACAAACAAACCCAAACCATATAAAATTGTATAGAGTAAAGTTCATTCAAAGTTTTTTGTATGACACACGACCATGTACAATAATTAATATAGACACCAGCTCTACATGATTGAATTTAAATGTAAATTATATAAAGAGAATTGTCTAGACCAAAATACATGTGTTCAATTGGAACAACTAAAAAAAAGTTTTTTTAAAGCATGCTGGTCAATGCCAAAGGGCGTCAAAACATGGAGAAAGTTGGAGTTGTAACTAATAATATTTATATAAAATTTATTATTATACCGAGAGATGGTAAAATATAAAATTAAATTGTACATAATAATATTAGCTACAGATTAAACTACATAACAACAAGAATCTATAGTTTTTGAATCTCTCTAATAGTTTCATCAAATTTGTATTCACAAAAAACTTTTTCCTATTGTATAGAATCTGTAGGATTTGGGTAATTCATCAACTTTAATATTTTCCTCTCTTCTAACATGATCAATGTAAACAAAATATATTTTAGTTTCTAAATAGACTTCAAAACTCTCTAAAAAATAATCAATGAGTAAGTACAACAAAAAAATTATGAATATTTTTTTTTTAAAAAAAGTACCTATATGAGGAGCAATTCCAAAAATATAAAATAATCACTACAAGTTTCTCAATTTAATAAAGGATTTTTTTAACAAAACAAATTTAGTACTCTCTCTCTCTCCCACACATACACATTTTACCCAATTACTAAATTAAGTTAAGAAGATGGAGGATACATGTAAAATTGAATTCTGCCATAGATAAAATGAAAGGGGGAGAAAAAAGAGAGACTAAAGTTATATTGTTTTCCAATTATAATTCCGAGTTCATGGATTACTTGTGAGCGTACAAGGGAAAGGAAAGACAAGTCGGAGAGAAAGTCGAGTATTATCTTTTGTTGGGTAGAACACTAACCTCGAACCCTGTGATTGTAAAATTTGCATAGAAACTGGTACTCTGTTGTATGATTAATGAAATCTTGTAACTTGTACGTTGTCATCAGTCTCAGCCATATATATATTACACAATTGTTATATTCTCATAGCCTAGGTCTGGTTCTCCACATTGTGTATATGTGTACATATATAATAATAGTACACTCTATGCACTAAAAGTACGTAAAAAAAAAAGTTAGAAGAGGGTTCTCACTACTTCCGTAGTCCAGTCATTCAAAATCGATTTTCTTCCTCCCCAGTTCTCTTTCTTTTCTTATCGCTATAAGTTCTCGTGTAAGTTTCGTCTCCTCAGCTATTTTTTTCCTTAGTGCACATAATGAAAGGACCTTTAAGTTTCACCATGATTATTTCTAAATATGAGCATAAAATTATAGAGTATGGTGGGCAGATTGCATACAAATGTATGGACATACATACAGATATATATATATAGAATTGAGCATACATACGATGCGAAAAGAGTCGGATAAAGTACATACCGTATATCCTCTATTACACCCCCTGGGGTTCTATTTCTTTTGGACACTCAGACCATGGGGCTATATTGGAAGTTGGGGATTTAATGGAGGTTGGGGTTTTATTAATTTATTATTTAAAATGAAAATAAAAAGAGAAGAATAATAATTATTTTCAAAAGAATAATGGCAAATTTTGTTAAAAATATGAAATTGTGGAGAGAGTAGTTGATAAAAATAGGCATAAAATTGTTTACTTAAGCACAAACAATCACTACCTTTTACATTTCGCTGTTGTCTTTTCATATTTTTTCAAGTGTGTGTTTTAAGATTTAACAAGAAATGCCTTAATTCGATTTTTCAGAATAGTACCCAGACTTTTCCTGAATTATTAGAATAATTAGATACACCAAAAAGTGTTTAGATCGGTGGGGTTGTTTAATCACGGCATTTTTTAAGAAAACTTAAAAGGGTGCCACAAGCTCAAAATTGGGCACGTATTTGACAAAAAATGGCATTTTTTAAAAAAGAAAAGGCAATTGTTTCAAAAAAGGGCACATTTTGCTCACAAAAAATTCAATTTTGAGGGAAAAAATGGCAAAAAAAGCTTTTCGCAAAACAATTAAAGGGCAAAAACTAGGTGCCTCTTTGGCAACGTGCCGGTCAGAAGGGCAGGGTGCCGGTCGTGGCACCTAGTTAACATTTTAAAAATGCCCTGTGTTTAATACTGTTGGGGGGTGGGGGTATATTGGAGACTGGGGCTTTATTGTTTTCTTAGCCCCAAACACCGGGGCTGTATTGGAGGTTGGGGATTTATAGGAGATTGGGGGTCAAATAGAGGATATACGGTATATTCCTACTACTGTACTACTGCGGTCTCACTCTGATTCTACAATTCTTTCTCTCTAGGAAACTTTGTTGCTGACAAAAAAAAACTCGGCAACATAGGATCCGAGTCTCTCTCTCTCTCTGTATTCCTTGAACTACTTCCTGCAAAAAGACTTAATTAATATTTATAGAATTGCAATGTTTCTTTACAGTAACGTCCTTTGTCCTACGACCTGCTATTGAGTGACTATGTGACTGACCAATGTAAGCATCTGCTCACGATTTTGCACCATTTCATGCGACTGCGACCCACATACAATTCTATAAGAGAGAGAGAAAGAGACGCCCTTCAAACAAAAATGTCGGGGGGTTCAAACACTTAATCTTACCACTGTCTCTCTCTCTCTCTCATGTCTACCTACCCCACCAACCATTTGCCACTTTATTTCCGAGCTTCTTGCTTGACAGTTATATTATACCCCTTCTCTCTCTCTCTTCGTCTCTAACGTATGCCTATTGTTATTCAATGTGCCTCTCCTTTTATGCATGAACCTGCTATTCTCATAGCATTGTTAATGAGTCAACATCTGAATTTTTATCCATAATTTAACATCTATCCTTACCCGACCTCAAGTTCACACCACCACAAATACTACCCATGTCTAAACTATTCACCCAAAAAAAAATATATAAAGATAACTATTTCCATGAATTTTTTCTTTTTACTTTTATTATCATTTGACATTGATAGATCTCAACAAGAATTATGAGGAGCGCATAACAAATTTTTTTTTTGAGAAAAAAAAGAGTACACTTGATTTTTTTGTGAAATATTTTTTGAAAATTCAGCACAAATTTAAATAAATGTACAATTGAGGCTATGACTAGTGAGTGGATATGAGTGTATGTGTGGACAAATGAAATGACAAAACATCAATTTTTTGTTGTTTTTGATGTGAGAAAAAGAAATTAAAAGATAAGTGATCATTATTTTTACAATTGTGTTCTCATTGAACTTTTCTGGTGAAGTTGGACAAGTCCGCGACCTCAAAATGACTCAAATAAATTTTAAGTGTAGAGCAACATGTCTCACTTAAATTGACATAATGATTTTTTTTATTTGCCAACCATATTCCCCATTATCATTTTTCATGTAACTATTGAGTAATTTCCCATGATCATAAAGAAGTGGCGAGACGGAGTTAAAAAAGAAGTTTTTAGAATTGAAAGATGAAGCCATAATTCATGATTTATTGTACATGTTAACTGCATCATCGTATATTGTGTATCATATGCTTGTTCTGACCTTTAAGACATTACATTAAAATGTACAACTTACAGGCCTCACTAACCTCGCTAGTATAATGTATACGAATTAAGACATTAAATTACCTTATCTTTTTTTTCACCATCTAGCAAATCACCTCACCATTGTATGTACATACGTACGATTATATTCTTTCTTTTCTTCTCTTTCACACATTTCCATCTCACAGTCTCATGACAAAATGTGATACCACTAGACATTTAACTTATCCCTCCAATTTCACATGTAAACTTTCTTGGAACAATCAAGTTTTTTTTTCAAGTCATTCAATATTCTTGAACCGGAAGTTCAAATAATCTCAAGTACAGATATAAAGCAAGAAAGTAATTTAGACTGTAACTGTAGAGAGAGAGTATGGATGTGAAGCCCAATAAAAAAAATAGGCATTACATGTAGTCAGTCTCTTTCTAGTTGTTACTCTTTTTCTAAAATGAGAGTCTATCTGAAATGTTGTATATGTATAAATTTTGTATTCATCATTTATGTTAACTTGTGCCACTATAGAAAACTATATGGAACCACCAATACAATAGTTTCCAGTAGCTCAATACTACAAAATGGAGTGGTATAGAGTTGGGAACAAAACCCTCAACTTTCTCCAATCCTCTCTCTCTCTCTCTCTCTCTCTCTCTCTCTGTAGACATCCTTCAAGTCGACCTTAACGTGCATAAATTATAACAATATACGTAATATTTGTATGGTGAGTTGTTGTATTAAGGCCAATATTTTTAACTCTGTCTCTCTCTCGGTGTAACATGAAAACTCGTATGGATACATACATACCTATATGTATGTATACGTAAACGAAAGACTTGAAGATTCGATACAATCGATTCATTTCCAGGAAAAAAATAATTGTGCCAAGCTTTTTTACCGTCACATAATAATCTCAGCCCAGCTGACAATAATGTTGTGGGTTACTTATATACTTGTCGTGCACTATTCGTTACAAATGTCCAACATTTACTATATGCCCCATTTGTTTATTTTGTAATTAAACACTTTTTTGAATGTCATCAACCTACCTTGAGTTTAGTCTCTTGCAATTATTACAATCCTCATCACTTTCTCCTCCATTTAAACCCCATTGTACCGTTTCATATTGTACTTCTACAATATAATAAACTGGAAACCGTTTTTTTTCGGTTAGTTCGGAGGGTTCAAAGTTTATCTTTACAATTTTACAAAATAATATTTAAGAATATTATAGCTAAAAAATTATCAGCATTAGTTTTTTCAGCTCATAATTTCCTATACTGTTAAAATAAATCTCATTTACTTTCACACTTGAAAAATATACTTTTATTATGACAGCTGAAATATCATACCAAATTCTATCTGTAATCAAATAAATAAAAATGGAGAGAGAGAGAGAGATTAACAAGCCTTGATTCTCAACAAATAAAAAAAAATCTGTAGACGAGATCAAGTACAGAAAGTAAAATCTGACTTTAATTACTTATAGTCATGAATCAAGTTATTTTAAAATGTGCCATTTTGAGCAAGTTACAACTTGTAACTTGCTGTCAAGTTTCTTGAGATATAGAGTCCCTTGAGATTTTTTCTATGTGGGATTCTAAAAAAAAAGTGTTCAACCTCTTAGAGCCGACCACTTTAAAAAAAACTTTTTTTTCTTAAACTCTTGGGGTAGGACTTACACTAGGAAGATTAGATTAACTGGTCGATACTCACACACAAGCAATGATACATTTATTATGGGCTTCTAAAGTATGGTCAGATTGATAACAAAAATAAATAAAAATAACATGTCACAAAATAATTTACACATAAATTATTCAACTCTGTGATGAAACTCATGAAAAATAAAACCTTCTCCATGCAAGTTCATTTTCCTTTAGCATTTGTACGTAGCCTTTACTATTTATCCAACATGTTTAATTTAAAAATATAAAATCATTTAAAGTTAATACAAAACCTCAAGCAAAAAAATATACTAGTCACTTGTTCCTCAGTGAAAAATGAAAACTTGACAAAGTTCAATGTTGTCAAATTTTTTGAAATGAATGATTAAAATAATTAAATATATAAAATGTTACACTTATGACTTACAATCTATTCTGATTACCGACTGTATTTTTTTCTCTTCTAATCTTGTTCTCTCTGTCAATATCTCTAATAATTTGCCGCTTCCTGTGAATTCTTCAGTCAGCCTAAACTAACAATTGTTGATGATGACGTATTATAGTCAACTCAAATTTATTTATTACAAGTGCAAATTGTCAATAAGTATTTACTGTCACTAACTAAAAAAATGGCACAAAAAATTACAAGTACTTGTTACATTTAACCTTGTCTCTACATTTTAGTCATCAACCCTTTACAACAAAAATTTGTCCAATTCTTTTCACATGAGAGAAATAAATAAAAGGAAACAATAATTTAATGTCAATTGTAGGGAAAAAGATTGAAATAGGAATTCAAGATGGAGAAATAAAATGTGAGATTTATTTCCCATATAAAAAAAGTATTAGAATCAGTTTTCATAGCCTATTGGAGTTGGAGAAAGAAAAGAAAAAAAGTGGTATAATTTTGTATGTAGACAAGATACAATTTTATTATAAAATTAAAATTGTTCAAAGTCACTGAATATCGATCGAGGGTGTTTCTATACCTGTGTATGAAGAAAGAAAAAAAACGGAAAATGCCCGTAAGCTTTACTAGAGAAACTTTACCATTTTGTATCCTTGGCTCTCTCTCAGTCAAACTGGAGGACTACTACGAGGACTCTTTACTACGAAAATCCATCCAATACTCATGAAAGAATCTACCAAGTACTCTGTTCCTATCTCCTCCGTTCACTTAACCTAAAGGAGGAGGAGGTGGAGGAAAAAGCAAGTTGGTTTGTGCTTTGGTTGAAATGTTTTTTGCCCCACCATGAAAACTAACCGAATAAAGGGACTAAGCCGGTCAAAATCTCTCAATTTATCCCATTTCAACAGGATACTGGGGAGACGATATGGAACTTTTAGTCTAGAGCTTCCAAACCGATTCTCATATCACTTACAATATGACCTTCCCCTCACATCGACTTGGTCTATCACCGTTACAGCCACACCAAAAATTTTCCACATTTCACCTTCGCCAACACATTTGCACAGTCTGGCTAGTCTGGCAATGGCAATTCTAATCTTTTCTCTCTATATGCTCAAACCCTTATCCAATTCATTGCTCTACTTTTCATCCAATATCCAGCTCATCCATCCATTCAACTATCGCTCTCTTCCTTACTCCTCTATTTCACCTTTTTCAATATTCTGTCTCTCTCTCTCTATCTTGTCCCACCAATCTATATGCATCCCATCACCAGACTAGTTAGATACAGAGT
Organism: Arrhopalites spinosus; assembly: GCA_034700945.1. Classification (NCBI taxonomy): domain Eukaryota; kingdom Metazoa; phylum Arthropoda; class Collembola; order Symphypleona; family Arrhopalitidae; genus Arrhopalites; species Arrhopalites spinosus. Next base: position 32,082 of record JAQIVZ010000749.1, on the reverse strand, counting down.
CCCATAAAACATTATACATGTACAAAACCTCCTCCCCCCTCCTCACTGTAAAACGATCTACTCACCTCTTTCAAATCAGTAAAACCAACATGCTACGTTCTACTTTTATCCAGCTTAATTCAATTCATTTCCCAGATCAAAATCATTAGTTTCAAATTAACTCCCACAACCCCAACAAACTTTACATATAAATATATTTAAATACTCCTCATCTCCTCCACTGCCATACCACAAGTCTTTCTATTTGGGTGAAAAATAATGAAAAAAAAAACCACAATGAACCCTCACAAATATACTTTTGTTCATTTTTATTTTTTTCTGCATTGAAAAAAAAACTTGACACATAATAATAATATATATCTGTCCTGTAGTTGCAAACCTTTTATGACCACTTCATAGTGTCTGACAAGAGCTAGAGAGAACAATTATGGTAAATTAGTAGGCCACAAAAATATTAATTAGTAACATTCACACGAAACTGTACACAATATTTATAATCTTTATAGTTTAACAGTTACAATTTAGAGGCAAGACTTTAAAAGCAAATGGACAACCAATACAACAAAAAAATCAAATGTCTAAATGACTTTTAGGAATTCAATGTGAAGGTTGTACACACACACAATACGACGAGTATAATGTCTAACCATTAACCTCTATACATGCTCATAATCTTGTCCCCACATCATATCATTTAAAAACAATTAAAAGAAGTTTACAAGTAAATATAAAATTTCACTCAAGTCTACCACACCTCATGGTAAACAAATAAAAAAAGTATGAGGAAGTGAGACCAGCTAACCAAAATTACTACACACAAAATTGTCATTCACCAAATTATTTTGTTTCAAAAAGGCTCTCTCTCCCAACGCCCTACACGTATCTAGAATCTAATAGAGTACTCGTACGATACGAGAGAGCTACCGTTGAGAGTAGAATCTTAGTAGAGTAAGAGAAATATTAGGTAAGTATATAATAATATTTTAAAATTTACTAAAATGTATGAGGATGAAGGCTACAAGTTATATGCATAAGTCTTACAACTTCATCTGACAAACTGTATATGTAAAATATATGCGAGATACACAAAGGAGTGTGTGCATATACACCTACAAGAAAAGTTGAGGCTATATATAATATTTTGTTCATATATTTCACAAGTGAGTGAGGCATTAAATTGGTACAAGCAATATTACACGAGCTAAATGATTTCTTCAATATATGCATGTATAGGAGTAGAAGAGTGTGTTTAGTACCCGTGAAAAGTGTAGAGAGAGAGATATTGTAGACGAAAATAATTGAATCAAAATAAAACACAATTTAAATATAACACGTGACTCATGGTCTGACTTATACTGAGCTCCTCTTTGCTATTACTGATTGTCGATCCTGGTTAACAAGCAAGCCACCAAGTTTTAGTTATTCCATGAGCTCAGAAAGTGAACGACTAAGGCAATATGATGGGACTCATTACCTTCAAATGTACTTGCATTAATTTTATCATGTTGTAGTCTCCACCTACCTTTACCTCTTTCTCCCTATGTGAGTTTTCTGTACATTCAGATTTATCTTCTACTCTTTTACCTTTTCCTCCCTCCCTACCTAGTCCATGTTGTTAAACGAGTGAACACCACTCATGTTTATGATAATCAAAAACCAAAGGTTGAGTTCAGCGACTTTGCACATGCAAATTTTCCAAAAAAAACCATATGGTATACAGACCTCTATGAATTTTACTGTACACATGTAATACATATAGACCTTATAAAAGGAGTCTATCCATTGATCAAAGTAAAACTCTACTGTGTATATACAGCCTCAGAGTTTATTTCCTCGAAAAAATTGTTTTGACTCAAGTGTACAGATTATAGAAATAATGAGGGGAAGAATTTTCATCCAACGCAAGTCAATCTCTCATACACTGTACACTCGTACACTATCCACTTTGATTTTCAAGTCTTAATTGAGCTGAAACAAATTTAAAAAAAACTATTTAATCTATTACGACTAAAATGTATACTTGTTCATGTCACATCCTTCAAAATCTCAGTCTCTAGGTAAATCAAAAACAAGACAAACAAAAATTAAATACTATTGTTATATAACAACGAGTTCCTTTTGTTGTGGTTTCAAATGTTAACTTTCATCATGCCTCAAAATCAAGTACATACATACGACTCGACTAAATGTGTACATTTATTTCAAATGCTTGCATTTTCCGTATTAGTCTAATAATAATAATAATAATAAAACGTTTGATTGATTTTGTAATTGTGGCCTTCAACCCAGTTTCCTGCTACACAAAAATACACAACACAAATATTGTATAAGGTGACTACATATGAAAGGAGGGGAGGGGTTCTAATATTTTGTGGACTGCCAACATGTGAAATATACATCCTCTCCAAAATAAATGCATAGCTCATGTAGTCATGTACTACAGTGAAAGCTTTTTTTTGGATAAACTTGTATAAAGTATGAGTTTCCCTATTTTTTTGGGTTCCTCTCAATCCTTAGTTGTTCATCATTAGTTGTCAACACAAGGGTAATGTTAACGTGTAAATATAGAAATGTTGTTGTAGTATTGGTGTATTTTCTTCCAAAATGATCACATCCCATTTTATTTTTTACTTGCCTCCCTACAAGTTTTTTTACTCATACAAACTAACATGTCCTTCATAATTTAAGAATTTCAAGTATCACCTACTTAAATGACGAGAGAGAATTTAAATCACGTACAATTTTTTCTCCAAAATGCAAAAAATATTTTTTTTGAGATACTTGGTAATCATTCCCAATGATGCCTTTAAAATTAAAAATTTTAACTTGATGCTAGTGAAAATGACTAATTCCCATTTTTTCCCCTGCATAATTAAATATCTTGAAGAATATTTCCATACTGTGCTAAACACACAACAAACATGATTAGGTATGTAATGTTTGTCATGTCAAAGTAAATAAAAATGCAATTGAGACAAAAATACATGTTGAGACAAAAAAAAGTGTTAAATAACTAGAACCACGTGATAGTGAAAATTTATACATGTAGGGGGTTTGTTATGTATTGCATAGTTTTGATATTAAAAGTGAATAAATTAAACGATACATAACATTTATAAATACTGCAGCTCATTATTACACTACTACATGAACAACCCAGACTCTACCAAGTGAGACGAAATCTAGTCCAATTCAGATTAGACTAGTTCACCTATGCCGTCTGTCTATTGCCCTATATTAATATTATACTTGCCTCTATTTTCTCTCTCTCTCTCTCATTTTATATTTGCAACACGGCATAAAAAACTAAAAGATCGGCTTGCAAGCATGATCTAAAATAACATGTTCATAGTAATTGCATTCAAAAAATTTCCCTTGCTGTCACTCCTTTCCTTACAAACCTCAAAACCTAAGTTTCATGACAATACTACCAACCAGAACCACATTTAATATACAATAAAATAATAATCCATATATATATATATAAAGTTGAGTAGTCTTGAAACAAGAGAGAGGAGAAGGTGAATGTGTCATCTTATTATGAAAAAATATTCTCAAAATTTATTTTACAACATTAGTTGAATAATAAAGAAGAACATGACTTAAATTATTTATATCATAACGTGTATTATGTCTAATATTTATTTTTTCATGTCAATTTATCTCAGTTTATAATCAAAAAAAAGAGAGGAGTATTAGATGGAACAAAAATAGAATTTTTTGATTTGAACAGTCAGATAATGTTACCACCTTTTTTATATGTACATGGAAGGGAGACGGCTTGCAATAACTTTGAATCTTATTTTGCAGCCATGGATAAGCAAACAGTTAAAAGCACGCACAACATCAATACACTATGTATGCACCAGAATAAATAGGACATTGAAGAAGAAGAGAAAAAAGATATCTTACAAAAAAAAACTACACACAAAATTTTTAGCAGTGAAAAAAAGGAAGATATGGATACTCGAAACCCTACTTGTGTATTTTCTTCAAAAATAGCAACGAGAAAAAAAAAGATTCTCTCCTTCATCTTTTATGAAGGATACCACAATATTTTGTTAAATTTTATTAAAAAAAAAAAATTCAATTTCAAGTTCATCTTTCTCTGACTCATCAACCTAACTAGAGTTGGGACTTGAACATGTGTGTGTACATATTAAATTTTGTAGAATTTAAAATGAAACAACCCTTGTCCTATTTTTAATCAATCGCGAAAGAAAATCTTCGATGCACTCTCTGTTACATTACATTAGTAGACACTAGACAGCTACTTTTAATACATATGTACAACACACTATTGAGGGTTCTCAAATAGTACACACATTATTTTTATACAGTGCTTTAAAAAAATCCTGTCTCAGCACTACAGCAGAACGGTCTCTTTCTTCTATTTAAACTTTTTTTTTATATGTCTAACTTTATAGACTGACATACTAAAGAAGAGAGAGAGAGGAGCGTCTAGGAATATTTCAGTTGATACATTTAAATGTATAAAGAGAAAAGAAAGAGAGAGAGAGAAACGAGAATAAATTCGACTATATAGAAAATAAATGATCTTTTCCAAGTAACTCTCACAACCACCCCAAGTTTTCAAACAGGTGGACCACCTATCTTCTAACCTAAGCTTAAAATATACTCGAGAGAGAGTTTAAATTACTCCTTCAACCAAGACTAATTTCCTTCGATTTCCTTCACGGTTGCACTTCACTTTTAAAAAACTCCTGTTGGCACTCTATCTTTTTACCCGTGGTGTAGTGAAAATAAACTGCGGGTTCACAAAAACATTGTCCCTTTACGAGAGTATCACTTGTTATAATAATATTACAAAGAATATTGTCATACATATATGTAAAACAAGTCACAAAACAAAAGAAAATTGTCCTTTTTTATGACACATACTCTACCCAGTTTACTATCTGTATTTTAAATACTAAAAATTCTAATTTACAATTGTTTGTAACATGATCTGTTTTTGTATGTATGTAATATCGTTATACTTTTTTTGAAAAAAAAAATACTTTTGTTGGAATATAAAATAAAAAAACATTAATTTCTCTTGTACCAAATACTACACTCCCACTAATCGAAGAGAATTGGAATTAAGGAGGTCGTAAATTAAATTGACTTGAAATTTAAATATCAAAGTATAATAATTGAGATACTGACATCCCTTCAACTTTAATTTTACAATGAGCAAAAATGTATTCTTCTTGCCAAAAACTCTATCTCGTATCTTTTACTCTCTCAGCCTACATTGAAGAAATAAAGAGATATAATGTTTGTACAGTGTACACTTGCTTTAAATATATTGGCTTCATATATATAGATTAGTTAAGGTAATTATCCCAACTTTTTTTTTGGCAGATTCCTCCTTCACATACTGTCTACAATAATTTGAGAGGTAAAGAGGGGAAAAAATGTGGTGTCGAAAAGTTTATCTAATTGTTGTCTGTGGTAACAATCGTTAGAGACATTTTTGTGAGACATTTTCTTCCTCTTTTCCTTTTTTTAAATCTGTATTAGTCATGTAGATCCCTCATGTCCCATGAAAATAACCATGACATGATTTAAAATGCCTTGTACATTATTCTTATGACTTTTAGTTCTAATGAAACTTTGATTGTCAAAATTTTCATCCCAAATTTTATATGATTTTAGTTATGATTTTCAATGCCAGATAAGAAAATTGAAATTTTCACTTACTATTTTGCACAGTCTATTAATTGATATTCATTGGATCTTTCAAATGTAGTTTGGACACCCCTATCCATCCATAAGTTCTCCGTGTGGGTATAAAACTCCTGTTTAAAATATTAAAGTTTTTCAATAAATTAATAAAAAATGATTAAAATATTAGAGATTAGTGAATCTGAAAAAAATACGTTGAAAGGATCTTTTGTGTACAATGAAAAGTTCACTGTAAAATATTTCGGTTTGCAAACTAATTATTAGCCGTAAAATTTACGATTGGAGTCGCTAGTCGATCGAATTACGTGGAAACAGTTCGTCTCGGAATGAAATTCAAGATTTGTGCGGGTAGGACTTCCATGGGGTCTATAGACTAGACATTACATATCATATCATGTACAATGTAACAACAGCCGGGTTCATGTTGTTCTATTTGTATAGTACAGATATGTAATGTCGGCAATATTTCTTTGAACCGTCAAAGCTAAAGAATTTTGCATACAAGCGTATTCATTGCATCCAATTTTTTACCCTCACCACAGACAAGATTATTACATGAAAGAAGAGACACTTTCAGTTTTTCAGAGATTGTCTTAATTTCATTCTTAATTTTGTGATCGACCTGTAAGTACCGAATAAAAGAACTGATTTTGTGTCAATAAAAATCTCATTTCAATCATTTTTTGAGAAATTTTTTAAATGTCGACTCTCAAGCCCTTTGACATTAGGTCTGGTTTGTGAAGAACAACGTTTTAATTTTTCCTTACATTTCCATATTCAAAATCGGGCTGTGATGCCACATCCTGAATGTAGTCGACTCTAAATTGGTTTTCCGGATGTTCCAAAGCTACTGGAGGCGTCAAGGTACTCATGGCGCCCGAAATTGTCTGCAAAAAACAAGAAAGAATATTAATTTAACAAAGATTTCCAATTAGTTTATTATTCTTAAATATAAATGAACAATTTTATTTATTCTCATCATCTCGCATAACGTGTATATTGGGTCTTTCAATCATCCAAAAAGAATTTTACCTTCTTGAGAAAAGTGAATAAAATTTGATCAAACTGACTTTTACTGAAGACTAAAATTAAAATTCAGCAAAAAGTCCATATAATGTGCATCACAAAGGCACACTCCAAACCGCCTCAAGAAAAAATATAACTACCTACGTATATAAAACTGATACTTAAGACATGCCAAAATTAAAAAGCAACAAAGTCATAATTATTGCATCAAAAAATTTCCACTTTATTTGGGATGTCAGCATCAGTCCACCTCATTTTAAAATTACATATTCCGTGAATGTGAGACTTAAGTATAAAAATGGAATTTTACAACCAATTTTTATAATATTCTCATATCAATGTCCTTCATATTTAATACTTAAGCTAAACAAAGGAATAGACACTTGAAGGGCTGGTGTGAAGAGAGAGATGGGAAATGAGTTTTAATCATATTTTGACAGAAGAATAAACACAATAATCTCGTCTCTGTTTGTACAAGGACAGACATTTAAGAATTATGAAGATGTGTGTAGAGCATATTATTGATATTTTGATTTTATGGCATGATAATAGATTACAAATAAAAAAATTTCAACCCAAGGAATAAAAGATATAAGATCAAGACATACTAGTGCATCACATTGACACGTGTTCAAAAGTTCTGTTCCACAAACTAAAAATGTGACGTGATAGAGTCGTGTGGAGAATAAACAATAAAAATAATTTTTTTTACCATTCTCAAATTGTGAGTTATTTTATGTCATTGAAAGTGAGTTTTATATAAGTAAGTACGTCTGTCTGTATTTAACAATCTCTATAGTTTAAAAAAATTATTACACTACTGCATATTCTAACTACCAAATTCATTGGAGAGAGAGAGAGTCACCCAAATTGGAAAATAACTCTTCAAATGCCAATTTTTTTGTTATGATTTTTTTTTCACCCCCAAAAAATACAGCAAAAAAAACCCCATCAAAATCGCATGGCATGTACATTCCATAACTAAGAGAGAGAAATGTACAACAGTTGACATTATTAAAGAAGAGAAGAAAACTTTTTAATTTAATCTGAAATTTTAGCCAGTCCCGTTTCTGAGATACCCTTAATTCTCCTCTAAGTTGGAATTTGAATCGTCAAACTAGTGCAATCAAATTATAGAAGCTATTCAGGCTAGATTCTTAGTTAGGATAACCCACACAGAGAGGAGAGAAGAAGGAGGGGGAGGGGGGTGAGTGAAATGACTTGATTCAATACATGTTGAATCCTTAAACTATAATAATAGTATAAAATACTTGTTATATCAAAAAATATTACATATACACACACATTCTTTCCTACTCTCTCTAGAAACATGTGTGTGTGTGTGTACAAGCCGATGATTGGCAAGTAATAATAGATTTCTAGCTTAGCTATATATTTATATATTACACACATTTTCTTTATTTCTCATTCCATCACACAATCCGATCCTACCAAGATCCTCAGCATAATCTTTATACTAGCCAAAAAAGGAAACTAAAAAAGAGAGACTATAAGTACATGTACATGTACTATTATATTATATATAAAAAAATATTCTATATGCTAATATTGTGGCCAGCTAAAAAGTCAGAATTAATTGCAGTTATTCAAGAGCGGAAACTTTCGTGTGTGTACACTTAAGGCAATGGCTGACAGCTAGTGAGACAACAGTAATAAAAATGGACATAATATAGTTAAATATTCTTGTATGTAATGCAGTATTTAGACATTACATACAAAATTTAAAAGAGAAGGAGTCAGTTACACAATTGCAAGAAGGACGATGTCCTTTTAAATTTATATCTAGCTAGATATATATTTTCACTTGACTCTCATATATGTATATAGGACAAGTATCTTATATACATATCTTTGAGAAAAATAGAATAGCTTGCTTTGGAAATCGCAATCAGCATAATAGACGACGAACCAAGTTAGTTTAACACGCATAGCTCTCATGTTTTTCCCTCGGCCGTTAGGAACTCAAAAATACTACTATACAGCCGGTACCTGTATGGAGTTGCAGACACTCAATCATGATTATTTCCTATGCGTAATTAGTAATCATTTTTCAAATACTTCTTGTCCTACAGTACATTTCAAATTAAATGTAACATACTTTAAACATTGTTTTCTAATCCCACAATTCAGTGACACACAACGACTCTAATTAATAATTGTACATGTTATACTCGTCTAGTCTATAGCTTACAGTACAAAATACAAACATGACATAACTATTAATTTTCTGTATTGAACTCATGTCAGGAGAAAATAGAGTACAAGTTAAGGGTTTGGAAAATTAAATGAATTAATCCCATCAATTTTAAATTAAACGAATGAAATTTCAAGCCTCAAACAGCAAACAGTTCCTTACTTTATCAGGCACAAAGGAACAAAGTACAAAAAAAAGTTTTTAATGACATTTAATTTTTTTTTTGAGGGGATGAGAGGATAAGAAAGATTGAATTTGAGCTCTCATGTATTTCATGTATTGTTCCGGAGTCATAAATTGTCCCCGTGCACCAATCCACATGTTATACGTCACAAATAAATGTGACCAAGGCCATTTTTGGGAATATTTGTATAGTTACAATAACCATCATCATCACCAATAAAAAAAATCAAAAAAATCATTGTGTTCATATCCAATAGGATGACATTACAGTAGAAGCGAAAAAAAAACATAACTTTACACTACCTCCATTAATTTACTACTCTACATTTGATGTTCCAGCGAACCATTAAGTAAGAGTGATCAAATTTTATTCACATGATTATAATAATATTAACTTGGTAAAATTACAAATGAATTTCTACATTACATCCGATATCTGATATCTTTCTTTTGCATATCTAACTCTATTAGTTATTATTACAGAGTGAGGTTTTTTTTATCATTCATTTAATTGGATGATGAGCAAAAGAGTTTTTTTTTCTGTTCTGCCTCTCTCTGGTTGATTGACTTTAATCATTAAATTATTGTTCTTATTTCAAATGAGAACTCAAGTACTAAAATACAATTAATTAATACACTTGTAGGACTAAAAGGTACTTGTAACAACTAGGAGAATATTTTTAAAAAATCATTCAACTCACCAATATTGCATCCCTAATGTTTTTCTTGATATCTTCTATTTTAAGCCGCTTTTCTCTGAAAAAAATATAAAAATAAATGTTACATCATCATAGGAAACAATATGTAGATTATTAACAAGTCTCCAGTAAGTCACCTACACAGAAGTGTATGATATATGAAAACAATGTGTCAAAATTTTCATAATTTTAGTTGACAAATTGTCATTTTAGGCGGTACAATAATTTCAATTAAATATCATGTACTACATTTAATGCTACGATTGAATTTGTTGTTATTAAAATATGAAGACCCACAGTGTGGTACATATGTACACATTGGAAGCTCTCTATCCACATTTCTCCACAATTTAGAGATAATGATGGAGAGAGAGAGAGTGGATGTTTCTACATTCATCATTCATCACAAACTATAGAGAATATTATATGTGTGATGTTAGTCGAAAAGTTTAAAAAAGGGCGTTGAGTGACAAAGAGCAGAGAGGAAATTACAATATAAACCAAAATATATGGAAAAAAATTTAGATACATTAACTACAATATTAGAGTTCAATAACACTTGATCATTTTAAAAAAACAGATCTAGATAGATAAAGTTATTCAATCCCCTCGGTTGAGAGCGTTAAAATATTCTAAAGGAGTACAAAATGTGGCCAGTTTTTTTGATGGGGAATTGCCATCATGTTTATGTTTAATAATTATTTATATGTGATTATGATCTACAGGATTATTTTTTCGAAATAACTTACTCTTCACTGAAACCATCGACGTGCAAGATTCTCATTTGTTTGACGATGGTACTTTTCCCTGACTCACCAGCACCTGTAAATAAAATGAAATTTTATGGTAAAAAATTGTTGCTATTACTCCATAAATGACTTTTACAGAGGGATACAGAAAATCACATGAGCCATGTTGACAAGTAATGTAATTAATACATCAAACATTTCATAATAATAATTTTATTTACCCAGAAGTAGAAGGCGATGTGTGGCCCGATAGACCTGCTTATCCTTTTGAATTTGTTGATTGATTCTCTTATTAGTCACTTTATTTCGTTTTCTTTCCTCATTATCTGTGGAGGTACCACCGCCGCCGAAGCACCCCATGACATTCGGGCAGATTATTTTCCCTGTTGAGTATCAATCAAGTCAAAATTATTAAATGAGTTTTGTTCTCTTTTAACTTATGAGTCATATCATTCCCTTCAATTGTCACTGATTTTCCTAATTTTCTAAGGTTAGAAACTTTGACGTAGTAAATCATCCAGATTTTACAAAAATTATCCTACAACAACAAGAACAAGGAAAAACAAAAAATATGGGGAAAACATGAATGTCGGTCACCAAAATGTTGTGAATCTTATCTTTTTTACTGAGTGTAAAACTAAATGAGACAGACTAATGAATGGTAAAAATTTTTTAAAAAAATTATCATTGTCAGCTTTACCCTTGAAACGTACAAACTGTACTTGTGACATGAACGTCTAGACTACATTAATGTACCACCTAGGTTACTTTAATTCTGGAATAATTACACAGATAAGACATGAAATCTTGTTCAAAAATTTGAGCCTTCACTAAATTCTCAGAGTAAAATTTTATGTAAGAAACTGATCTAAGGTACAAGAAAAATATCATCTTAGTAAATTTCTGTGTAAATTGAATCTGTAAAGTTTAATAAATTACTATCAGAGAAAAGAGACCCCCCCCCCCAAAAAAAACTGGGTTAAAAAGCTTTCCATGATTCATTCAAGATTAATTACAAGAATTAATATGTATGGAGCAAATTAATGTCATTTATTATTGTCTGAGAGTATTTTTCCTCCCAAAGTGTGTAAAGATGGGTTTTTCCTTCTTATCGATCGCTCATAAAATAAATAGGCATTTTTTGAAAAAAATTTGGAAATTTTAAGAAAAAAAATTAATCTACTCTGGGGGCTAAAAATTTTCTTACATTACAAACTACTGTATAACTTAGACATTCGGGTTTATCTTTAAAAATTGACAAAGTTGATGGGTCAAAGGTGACACGACCACACAACTCGTTGCACAAAAGGTCACTAAAAAGGACACATATATTCCAGGTGGATTGTGCATTATTAATTTTAGTTTTGTTAATTGAGTTAAAATCAAGTAAATATGCATGTGCTGGACTGTCTTATCTATCCTGCTTTGCAAACGACGAGTCGTAGCAACTCGCCAAAATGTGACCTTCTACCTTAGTGACATATTTTACCCGTGTTTTTGGGGGATTTCAGCTTACCACTCCCTAGTGGGGGAGTTTGAATGTCAATAAACTTGAATGACTACTGTGCCCTGTACCCTAAAAACTTTTCTTTACACTGACAATATTTAACTTGCAAAAATTTAGTTGGTAACAAAAAAAATGTGTCCAAAAAAATGGTTTTAAAACACACTTTTGTTTTTTTCCTTTGAAAATAAATTCAGACTTGGGTCATCTTTGAATTCTTTTTTTTGATGACCTCTGTAAATATTATTGTTGGAGAGATGTAAATATTATTTCCAATAAAAATAAAAGTTGTAGAGTTTGGTTCAATAGAATGTGTGTGTGAGGAAGAGGCCAAATGTCAAAATGTGTTGTCCACAAAACAAGGTTTTTATCGACTTTTCTCGAGTCCTGTGACAAGAGGAGGTAACAAATTAGAATGAGGTCGAGTCGTCAAAACAAATCAAAAGTAAACTTTAAATTGGTGACTAGTTATAAATATGAAATAAATTCTTCTCTCGTTAAAAAATCTTCATGTTCAAAGACATAAGTTCATAGTTCATCAAGGCTTGGAACAATCCAGAGAGTATTTTTTAATAGTAAATATCCACAATAAAGATAAAAAAAGTGTAAATGGATGATTCGAAAAACATTCAAGATATTTTTATATAAGAAATGTACCATGTCAATACTTTTTTATCTGTAATCCATATAAATATAATATTTGTTTGCTAGCATATAATTCCATATGAGATGGATGACTCATACTAATTTTGTCGTAGACTCAAAGACTCACTAATGTCTCCAGCGTGAAGGATCACACAACAAAAGAACAAGTAATTTTACAGAATGAATGACTTACTCTCAAGTTATCTTTAGCTAATTTTGTTTTCATCAAACTGCATAAAAATACTGATAAATATTTTTGTTTTCCTTGTCTTGTCTATTTTCTCTTAGTTTTCTCCTTTCAAGTTAGTAAGTACATGGACATGTCATATAAAAACTATGATTGTGACATAAAATTAAACTGTCTTCAAAAAAATGTGACAATATTTTTTCAATGAATTGAATGACATGACAAAAATTAAAATTAAAAAGAATGTGAATTTACGTACTGAAAATTACTGGCAAAAGATATCACTTGGAAAGCAATTGAATTCTTTGCTCTCACACTCGGGCATTTGTGGAAGTTGTATTCATGAAGAAATTTTTTTGGGGCTCCAATAGCCAAAAAGGTAACCCTTTTTTTTAAATATCCACAAATTTAAATCACTTGAACCACTTTTTTTGCCTTTTCTATTATTAACAAAAAAAATCCACTCGTGGTAGATTTTCACTCTATATATTTATATATATATATATGAGTAGAGATTGCACACAAACCACACTGAACAATAATATAATATATTTTCACTTTGACACTTTATATATTTACTTTAGTTGAAAACACAATTAAATTTAGAAATTTAAACAATGATGGTGATCTTCATAATTTGTGGATGGGTTGAACATGAAAGAAAGAAGAAGATTCACAATCTCCAGGCAAATTGGACAATAACAATGGATTTTGATCACAAGGAATATGTTGAGAAATACAACAAGAACTAAAGTTGTTGGATGATGAAGATGAAGAAAACACTGCCACTTGATTCACACTTATTATTATTAGAGGAAACTTGAATAATAACTGGTGCATTCTGATCTAGACGATCCACTTGATTGTACAACTTTCCATCATCATTTCACTTTGTAACATTTACTTTAAAATGATGATGTTGAGTATGAAGCCATACTTTACATTTAGTTAATTATACAACATGTGTATCAATTATCAAAGCTGCATTTGTGACAAGAAAAATTGATTCTCTTTTCTGAAATCCTCTCTTGTCAAGTTTTTGTCTCCTTTTTTATTTATTGTTGGTTGTTTCGACTTCGTTGTCTTTCAAAAAAACAAATTGTGTAATAGTAATAACTCAATTAATTTTTTTTGCTCGTAATTGTTGTATTTTAATTATTACAATCAACAACAAACAAAGGTTCGTGTCTTCCGTCCCAAAGTTTTGTCACAAATTACACTCACACACAGGCCGGAAGGAGAATTGTTTGAAAGAGAGAAATACCTATATATATATAATACATATTTAAATGAATATTATATACGGTACTTATATGTTTGTAATAATAATTAAATATTACTATTACTGGAAGAAGCTCAGAAAAAGCACCACCTTCAATTAAAAATTCAATAAATAAGTTATACGGTGAATCTAACTAAATGTAGTATATGCATTTTTTTGTTAAATATTATTTTCACAGGTTTGAAATATTTAGCTGCTTCCACACGTTACTTAAATTGAAATTAAATATATTTTCCGATTAATTTTTTCGAACGAGTAGGTAATCACAGACAGTAGATTGTTGACGTTGGTATATTGGTTTGAATGATGTGATTAAAATTTTCCACACATACACATAACACAACAAATAACCACACAAAAAAACTTATATATTATGTAATGTAATTATTTATGTGTAATAGTTTCGATTGAATTTGTGGGGGTTTGACTTTGCTTCCTTTTTTTTGGTGATTTTTAGTATGAAAAAAAAGACAAAAAAAATTGAGTTTTTTTCCAGACAAACCAACCCACTAGGATGTCCTAACTACTAGGAGGATAATATTATGTAGAATTGGTAAAATATCGACAAGAAAATATTATTTTTCAGTTTTTTTTGGTACACAAACACACACTCCCCTCGTACTCGTTTTTTTTGTTGTATACTTTTAATTTTTTCAACTTTTAATGTTGATACGAGGTTAACACTTACACACAAACAAGAAAAACTGGAACCTTGTTCGTCCCCCCAGTTTGTGTGCACCCCTCAAAAAGTCTTGAAAAAAACTAACTTTTTCGGAGTGATAAATGCATAGCCAAACCTTAGGTCCTCTTCTAAGTTCAATAGAATTTCGAGCGAGAGTAGTCCGGGAGCATCCTTTCGAGTATTTCGTGAATGAAAACTAATGTCAAAGCCTTAGATAGAGCCACATTCCTCATTTATTTTTTGCCGATTCCCCCCGGGGTAACTGTACCAAAAGTTTGCGAAAAAAGAGAAACTCTCTCTCTCTCTTACCTTTTTATTTTTATTATGTGGCCACATTTTATGACATCATGTCAATGACTTTTTTGGTTGAAAAAATTGTATGAGATTTGCCCAAATTTTTTTAACTATAATATCAAAGTTTCAAGAAAATTTATTCTTTTTTTTGTCACCATATAACCATACATAACAAGTAACTTTCAACTACGATTGATCCAGTTAATTTTAGTATTTTTTGTTGTCCTCTACAAGTTTAAAGTTGACAAGAATTTACTTGTCAACATTTTTTAAATGCGCTTAAAGACGGTGAGTGTTGAATATAGTTTTGTAAAGTCCACCAGACAAAAAGTAGATAGTAAAAAATAAAACATTGTGTTATACATCATAATTCATATATTCTATTATACCTGTACAAAGATAATACCATCATTTTTTTATAAACACTTTTTTCACACTTTTTAGAAATTAAAACGTATTCAATACGATTATTACATAGTATTATTACATTTTTTATTAATGTATAGCTTTTTTAAATCGTTGAACTATCATATTCATTAAACTATATTTATGTATCACTTTTTTTTCAATAGAAATATGAAATATCTTCTAAGTACAATGTAAACAAAAAAATAATAGTATTCCAAAAAATCGTTCAAACTACATTACCTATTACGATTATTTATACAAATTTTGTATATTTATATATATAGGAGAGACCCAGTATAGTCATCATTTCTTTTTTGAATGCAAAATCGATTATTTTAAGAGGAAAAAAAAGAGAAGAAAAAAATGACGTGGACTATTTATTCGTCATACTCGTCATTATGCATGTTTTGAATCTTCCTCATTTCCAGGAGGACGTTGCTGATGCGGTCAAGATCTGTTGGAGTATCTTCTCGCAAAAGTTCTTCAATGCAAGCTTCGGTACTTGGTTTTAAGTATTCGTTTAAATTGACAGTTCCTTTTAAAAATTAAACAAGATCATTTTAAAATTAAATTTCAATTTAATCAAATTAAATTTATTAATTGACAATTAATAATTGTCCAGAGAAATTATTTTGTGCAGATTTAATTTAATTACCTGCTTGACAAATTAGCATATCCTTCAACATTTGGAGTTCTTGCGTCATGTTATCAACGGTGGACCTTAAATTTTCATTTTCGACCAGGAGCTTGGTCACTCTTTCGCTGGCTTCATTGGCCTTCTGCTTTGTCTTGTCACGGCTCCTCTTGACGGCGTTATTATTTTTTTGTCGCTTTTCCCGATACTCTTCCGAATTTTTGTCAACATTTGTTTTCCTTTTAGCTCCCATCCTTTCACAATACAGAAAAAAATTTCACAAATTAAATATAATTGCAATAAAATTGTACATTGACAACAATTAATAATATTAAAATTATTAATTTAATAACAGCAAAAAAATTTACAAGAATTTTGTAAAAGCTACTGACACCAGAAACACTAGAAATACAAAGTTAAATATGATTATTTTTTGCTTACTTTTACTTTGAAACTTTCTATTTTCCTCTTCCTCAAAAATAAAATGATTTTGTTGACGTAAAATTCCAAAAATGACTCAATTTGACAGAAAACACGGGCTTGATGAATTCTCCACGAAAAAACTAGTAAAAATTTGATGGTTTACCGTAGAAATAGTCCGAAATTTCAGGAAAAATGAGAGAGAAATTGTTGCATCAGACTTGATTGGGAAATCACACGAAAAAAATACCCTCTTCACGGTAGGCAACTGCCGCACGAGGCTAGTGCAGGCAGTGATGTTTAGCTCTGAGTTGTAGTTTCAATATTAAAGGATTACACGCAACCGGCTTCTCGATAGTGTCCACGTCTATTTTCTTGTCCTGCCACTTTTTTGAAAGACGTTGAACATTGAACTGCAAGATACTGACCTCCTGCACATGTTTCGTTGTTTAAAAAATTTATTGACCTCACACTTGACTTTAATAAGGTTATTTGCAAAGTTGTCTGGCAAACTTGAACCCATAACGTTTCAAAATTCTGTGAAAAATCAAAGAGACAGATGTGAGAACGGTGAACAAGTTTGCTTTTTGTGTGACCACATAATAATCAACGGTGTGACCTCTGTCTCAAGTCAAAGTTTTTGATGACCTCTACAGGTCACCTGGAGCACTTTTATATCATGAACACTGAAGGGGAATTGATCCCCGTTAGGCCAACAGTGCCTCTGAATTTTTGCCGGATTTTTGGCTGACAGTTGTAAGAGATACAGGTCATTTTTCAAATGGTTCTCCATGTGTCAAAATAAGGGTCACCAATTTTATTGTCAAAAGGAAAGTTCTTGGAAACATTGTCATCTTTCTTTCTGCCAAGTTTCATAAAAATCGAAAGACTGGGAGGGTCAGGAGTCTCCGTGTCATCCGTGTACCTCCTTGGCACCTTGCGCCAGCTCCTGTCGTACGATTCTCATGAAATTTTGTAGAACGATGTATATTGATGTCCTGAACAACTTTTGTTATGACAGAAAAGTTGGTGACCCTCATATTGACCTCCAGAGGTCACTCCGCCGAATACCTTCTCCTGATCACCCTTGGCGTTCTTTTCAATGGATGCTAAACAACTTTGCCATTTGGATCACCTGACAAAAGTACCACAGCTGCACATGTGACCTGTAGGAGTCATCAAAGACTGACTTGAGACATAGGCTACATCATGGAATATCATGAGGTCGCGCAAAAAGCAAACTTGTTCACCGTCCTCTCGTCTGTCTCTCTGATTTTTTGCAGAATTTTTTGAACGTTGAATTCAAGCTTGCTAGGCCATTTTGGAAATGACCTTATAAAAGTCAAGTGAGGGGTCAATGAATTTTTCTAATGGCCAGAACCTGCAAAAAAGAGATAGACTTGACGTTATGATTGTGCAAAACTTAGGTCAGACCTGCTAGCACTGAGCCACTCTCACTCGTGTACCTCGCTCGCAGTAGATCGGCTGGCTGCCTCTTATCTGTCTATAATGAGAGGCTGCTGCCTAGCTGTCGTAACCACTGATAAAAATTTCTCCTAGTGCATTTTTTGAAAACTGGCTCTGCCTGCCACTCTCCAAGTCCTCCTTGGTACTATGCCTTATCTCCACTCCACTAGATGCCCTTGGAGTCATTTAAATTCGAAAGTCGACTAGCCAGTCCGTCCGTCCAAAAATTAAAGAATTTAATTTACTTTTGCAACTAAAAATTAATGAACAACTACTCATATTTCTTCCTTTATTAAATCTCAATGTTTTATTTTGTACAATTCCCCCTAAAAAATTATGCATTTTCCTGTCATAGATTTAATCTGTCTAGTTGTATTCATCAGTTATTTACATAGAACGGGACGGACTAGAGCCGAGAAAACGTTGAAGAGTTAGTAAAAAAGTGTGTTTCCGTCAGATAAATTGAATATCCTAGATTTGTGACTAGTGGGATGGGAGGTAGAGTAAAACCAGAATAACAATAAAAATGAGACAAACAGAAAGATGTAATATTGTTCTTTTAAATCCCTATGATGCAATCCATTATACGAGTCAAAGTAATGTTAGCCGTAAATCGACAACAATAAGAAACGGTAGTGGAAGAGAAGCATGTTTTTCTCACATGAGTAAAATGAAAACAAGAGTTTGGTATATAAACCACATGATATCAGGTCACAAAGAAAATGAGAACAAGCCCAGCATCCATGTCATAATAATCATAACTGATAATTAGGCCGTGGAAATCAAAAGTTATATATTATACACCATTACAAGTACACCTTTTTTTGAGGAAGCAAGACACAGACTTGAAGGAATTCAGTACATGCTCTCAATATTCCTTTACTCCTACTCTTTACCCTTCCGTATCATAATAATAAGACGACACTCACACACACACACTAATTGTAAACAAACGCATTCTCCTTATCATTATTACAATATTTCTTTTATTTTTTATTTTTTTTTCACATTCTACATTCTACTACAACTACTTAATTGTTGACACAATTATCACATAATATTGAGTCCGGGCCTCCAGATGCGTCTTTTACCTCAAAAATGATTGTTTTTCTCTCCAACTCTTTTTGATTAGAACACAAGAAATAACAAAGTTTACCGATAAAAAGGGTTCAATTTATACTTTAATGTTACAATTGACACACTACGTACGTACATATTATTGAAAAAATAATCGTCAGAATGGAGCAATAAGTCAATATATCTTAAATTATTATCCTACAAGTTAAATGGTATGATATATATTAAATTATGAGGCCTAGTTTCAAAAAAATAACTACTTTTTTTAAAACTTTATTCTGCTCTCTCTGTCTATAATACGTTATGGATCATGTGGACATTGACATGATCTCAAAAAAAACAAAACAAAAAAATATGTAGCGTATTAGAAAAAAAGAAGAACATTTTTATAGATATATATTTTGTCTACCTGTAAAATTCCCAATTATGTGTAATATGACATTAAATACTAACGATAAGACTTGGGAGACATTAGACATTAGACGTAAAAATGAGTTAAATAAACTCATTATGTTGTTCCAGAGTCCAGTCTCTGTATTTCACAAGTCGTCAACAATTATGAACTTTGATGATGAGTGGAGGAGTTTGTAGTAACGTAAAAGTAATATTCCATGGAAGAATCTGTTATTGAGATACTTCTGGAAAATGTGTCCTATACGGTCACTCACAGTCATCAATACAAATAAAGTCTCACGTAGTACCTTTATGTACAAGGTCTCTCAAGATAAAAACAAATAAATGTGCTATAGATATTTAAAACACAAAAGCTAATCCCCCAATACTTTCATAGTCACTATTTAACTTTATTTTTTCTTGTTAAAAATTAAATCCACATTATACAACACTATTAAATAATTGGTACTAATGACATCAAAAAATTCTACATATTATTTTTAAACAAATATAAATTCCTCTTCCTTTTAATGAACTTGAGCTTGGACAAAACTATTACATGAGCATTTATACATGAACCAAATATAAAAAAAAATCTTTGTCCTCTTATTGACAACCATTTGGAGACACTCTTGTACTCTATAACAATTGTACCTTATGCCCAAATAAAACATAAAAAAATTGTACCACGTCTCCTTACAATGAATAACAACAAACCTTCCTAAAAACTTCTCTCTCTCTCTCTCTCTCTTGTTATAAAATATACAGGCCAAATTTGACATTATTCCCTCTAATTTGAAATGTCTAGAATCTAGGTAACTAGTTTAAATCCTCTTATATCATTCCCTTTTTCTCTTGTCTATATAAAATATACAAAAAATTACAATATATATATATATATATATATACAAAAAATCAAAACGTATACGGAGAGAGAGAGAGAGTCACAAACTAAAAAGTAACACACATATCTTATATATTATCATTATTATAGTATTTCCTAGTTGAGAGGGAGAGAGAGAAGTTAGCGTGGAATATATAAAAAATAACGTTGGATAGAATGTGTAAAAAAGGTAGGAAAGTGGCTATGAGATAACATATTACAATTATATGAGACAGAGAGAGAGAGAGAGAGAGAGAGAGAGAAGGGGGTAGAGGATAGGTACAGCCGTATAATATTATGTGGCTTGGGACTTGCACTTGTACAACAGTTGAATTTCCCTTTCATATTATTCAGTCAGTTTAGTAGGCCGACAGCAAGGAAAGGTAGTACACGTTCAGACTTTTGCTCTTCCTCACATTTCATCACTGGCAACAGAGACGGACATAACCCAACCACATTATTTCCATGTGTCTCTCTTCAAATTGACTTTTAAAAAAAGTTTGAATTCTCAAATCAACTACACTCTACCATTCAAATACACTTTGTCAAAAGTATCCACAAGTGTAGTCTCCAAAACAAAATATTATTCTACAACGAAATCACAATTTAGTCAAACAATTTAACTTTTGTGACAAATAATCGTGAGTGTCTTCTCCATCATTTTTAAAATTTGGAGACTCAAGTCAAGTCAAAAAAACATTCTTGTGTTTTTTTGTGTATCAAATTGAACTGTAAGCAAAAAAGAAAAAGATTGGAAAAAATTATATTACAAGTTTGAATTACAATTTTACAATTACGAGACTGAAATTTGATTGTGAAGATAAAAAAACAATTTAAAAATCTTGTTCAACTGTTTCTTCTTTTTTTTGGGTTAAAATTTTTTTTTGACTCATTTCCTTCTTGTGCACACACACTGAGAGTGAGAGGGTTGATAGAGAGACTTTTGCATTCAACAAGTTGTCTTTTTATTTTGTGAATAGAGAAAAGAGACGGTGATAAGAATAGAAGTCTCCCCCTCTCTTCCCTTTCTATTTAACAAGTCTACAAAAAATAAAGAAGAAGAGTTTTGTTGTGAAATTTAACTATATTGTTTTACTTAACTTTGTCTAAAACTCAAAAAAAAACTAAATTGTTTCAAGTTTCCCCTTTTTGTGTGGGAATCTTAAAAAAGAGAGACAACAAACCGAGTATTTGTTTTTTTTGAACGGAGAATCCGGAAGTGATTTTTTTTAAAAGAATAATTTTCTTTGACAAGTGACAATTTATACACATTGTGTATTCCTATCTAAAACACAAAAAAAATTCAAGTGTTTTTTGATTGTGGATTCATTTCAACCAGAACAGACAAACTTTAAAATTAATTGTGTCTGACTTTTTTTTGTGTGTCAAAAAAGAATTCTTTAAGAGTGAACGGAAACGTTTTTCTGTGTGGACAAAGTCAAACTGAAATAATTTGTGAATGGATTTAAAGTGAGGAAAAATAGAAAAAAGAGAAGAAATTTAAAAAAATTTCATTTTTTGAAAAGAACAATATTAGATAAATTTCAATCTGATTGATAAAAATCGAAGACTTTTTTTAAAGTCGAGACAATAGTGAGAGACATACAGACGGCGGAGGGAGTGGAATGCAGTGTTGTGTGTAGAGAAATCATGGCATCTCCACAAATGTACGACAACGGGTTAGAGAACCTGAAGAAGGCTGCCCTGACAGTCAAAGTTCGATCATTCCTCAGTCAAAATGGGGAGATTGACCCAGCCGACTTAGAAAATCCCGAACTCTCCCTTGATCTCCAATCCCTCATTGACGACCCAAATTTTGAGGTTGGTGAGGGACTCTTCCCCGAACTTTTACATCATCATGAAAAAAATAATGGAAAAGCAGAGTACTCACAATTGACCACCCGCAATGGACAAAATGGTCACAATGGACACAATGTTCATGGCTACAATCGAAATCCTTTGGCATACATGCCACAACCCGTTCATGGTGGCTCTAGTTTTAATGCCAACAATAATAATAATCAAAACCAGAATAATAATAACAATAATAATAATAATGGAGATAATAATATACTGGTCAAGGAGGAACCCATGGATCATCGCCGAATTGACTTCAATGCGAATGCCGTGAGTTCAAATGATCCAAATTCGTACTCAAACTACTCAAATACCCTATCAAATGTCACTTCACCCAGTAGTAGCAGTGGGAGTAGTCAAGGGTACAGTCCAAATGCGTACATTCAACATCATTTGACCCCAGCCACAATCCCAGGAGGGAATGATGGAGGGAAGGGTTCTCTCAATTTTAATGGCAAGGGTCTTCATCATCATCATCATCATCACCACTCCTCCAAAAAACTCAAAAATGTGGACAAGGGTAGTGATGAGTACAAAAGGAGGAGAGAGAGGAATAATATTGCAGTCCGAAAGTCGAGGGAGAAGGCAAAAATTCGTTCCCGTGAAACTGAAGAACGAGTCAAAATCCTTACAAAGGAGAATGATCGTCTTCAAAAGAAGATTGATCTCCTCACCGAAGAGCTCACCTTCCTCCGATCCTTCTTCTCCAATGTTGGTGGACTTCCTGAACAAATCCACCGAGAATTTAACAAACATCTCGAGACATTTCAACATCACCACATTCAAAATGGCATACAGTAAGTCTCTCTTTTATTTCTAAATTTTCTTCTCTTTTCTTTAATTTCCAATTAATTTATTAATCATTTCACTATCAAAACAATAGTAGGCATTTAGTCATTTTCATATAAATAAAAAGAATGCAAAAAATGCAAAGACAAAATTGTCTGTGCTCGTTTCAACTTTGACACTTTTGATTGACCCTCTGGTCCTATGTTTCTCTGTTGCTTTCAGTCTGCAGTAATTAAAAGTATCTCAAGACAAAAAAACAATCCCCCTCCCCCCACTTCTCCCAAAATATACTTGTAATACTGATATCCTGTCCAGCTCACCTATACCAAGACGTTGATGATGACTACATTTTGATGGTTGCGAGCAACTTGAATTTTTATTTCTTCTTCTTCTGTTGTGTGTTGCGTGTGTACGAAATCTTGTTGTTCTAAATACAAAATATATATATATATATAAATCCCTTCCTTCACTTGGCTAGTATTATGAAGGTGGTGATGGCATATCACACACAAAATAAGAGAGAGAGAGACTGAGAGAGAAAACGAAATAAAAATCAAGACAAAAAAAACTCAAGCTCATATTGGGGGTAAGAGTGTACACAAGAAAAAAAAGTGAAAACAATGAAAATCCATGGGCCCGTTGACGGGACACATTAATGATTTGTTTCCCGCTGAATTTCACGTCTGTCACCCTGTCATCTCATCATCTTGTTCATTTCTACACACACACTTCGTCATTTCTACTGTACTCTCCCCCCCCCCCCCTCTCTCTCTCAACCCCAAATGTGAGAAGATGCCAACTCGTATTTCTGAAATAAAAAGTACACAACATGTACAATTTTTTTTCATACGAAACAGACTGACCAAAAGGAAACCAATACAATGTGTGCTCCTACATCCTATAAATATATATATATAAACTGTCTTATTATAAAGTGACTGATCTTGAATGAAACAGTGCAAGTGCATGTCCATCAGTATATATAATACTTATTAACTTTACTCCATTTTATTTCTTCTTCTTACAAAAAAATTATTTGTATTCCCAATATATATATATATATATTACACACTTATGTAAATATTACTAGTACTACAAACTTACTCTAATTGTGTTAGTAGTAGTTTAGACAGTTAAAATAATATAACAGAAAAAATGAATGAAAAAACAATAAATGAACAGACACATCAAACCACACACACACATTTCCGTAATATCAAATATGGCTATGTACTTTAGTAATAATAATATTAAATAGAAGCACAAAAAAATAGTCATCAACTTGAGAATTTCTACTTGAAAATATTATTAAGTTGTAAGTCCTCCTCGCGTCTTCTTTAAATTCCCCCCAAAATTCGTCATGGGAGAAATTTATCTTGAACAAGAAAAGGAAAAATGTAGCAGGCTATATTCGACTTGATATCCTGAGCTGTACTGAAGAATATAATATAGACAAGTTTATATTAGAAATTTTTAATCAAAAATATATCTATTTACCAAGTATATAAAAATCTTTGTCTTTTTTTCCTCAAAAACTGAATTGCCCCCTTCCCCTCCCCCCAATCATACATATCTTCTACATGTGTACTTGTGTGTAATGATTAAGAGTTTTGTTATAATTATTTTAGAATTTCGAATAGACTATATTATTACATAATTGTACATATATTATATATTTTAGAGAGAGTATTCATAATATTATTATTAAATTAAGTTTTAAATAATATAGATTATTTTTATTTCATCATTGTTACTTGTACTTGCCTCTATTATACAAAAATTAAGGATATAAGACATTAGAATTAATAAAAGCTATAGGCTTTTTTCATTATTAAGAAATAATGGTACACAGTCTAAATCTAAATTAGGAGTTTTATAGATGTTTAGACGAGACAAGAAAAAGTACATTTTTGGTAGAAATTTTTAGTCTTTTTGAAAGAAAAATATTTACAAATTTTACATGATTTCAATTTGCATGATGAAAAGAACAAGATCCCATTTTTATCTATTTTTTTGCAAATTAATTAATTATTATTATACAACAAACACTAATCATGTTTAAAATGAAAATCTAGTTCTTTGATGGTACACACACATATATTTAAAAAAATATTAACTAATTTTTTGTAACATGTAAATATCTTATGAGGGCTGTCAAATCAAAAACTTTTTTTTTAAAAATAATAATAAAATCAAAACCATTTTTTTGGTACTTAAAAGGGGAAGCAGAAAAAGAGTCAACTTTCAATTTTTATTCCTGCATTTCCCCTAATTCGGCAGCCCTTTTTAGAAATATTTAACATGGAAGTTATAGGTTAAGGGAGATGATTTTTTTAGTGAGAGACAGGAAATGGGATGTTTTTGCAGAATAAAAGAATTTAGATAATATTTAAACTTCAATATTTCATTCCTCTATAGACCAAAGAGCATTTTTAAATGTCCACACATAATTAATTATTAATTAAAATATTCCAAAGCGTTAAAATACTACTTGTCGATATAAATAAAAAACACAATTGTTACTTATACATAAATAATGTTTAGATTGTACTAGAGTCTTAGTATTTAAGTGTAGCTATTATTATTATTATAGTACATAAGTACATACATATTACATCTAATATTATATTAATTGTCAAAAATAGTGAGATGTTGATCATGCACACAACACTTATCAAGTTGTGTCATCTGTAGTACGGAGAATATTAAATAATATATAAAAAGTCGAATTTTAAATATAATAGAACATCATCTTAATTTTTAATTTTAAAGTTTTAATTTCTTTCCATTAATTAAAAATGTAGAATGAGTTGTAATAAGCGGTATAAGAGGTACCTTAAAAATGATGAGTTACATATAATATTTACATACATTACACACAAACAAAATAGTCTTCTTTTATTTTGTCCTTTTTTTATCATTATTAATTAATTTTATTTTTAAACAAAAACAAAAAAACAAATATCACATCGATATTATATAACCGTATAATAAATTATGAATATATAATTTTTTGAGGTAACCATTCTGTGAAATTTTTTTTTTGTCAAATTAAATGAAAAAAAAGGCCAAGTCTTCCCCCATGGTCTCATTTTATTTCGAAAAGAAATCAAAAAAATGATATTTTTTATTAATTAATTATTTTAATCATAATCCACATTTTCCATTTTCCATTTTATTTTTTGAGAGGGTTTTTCATTCATTTTCATTTTTCATCTGTCAAGATGAAAATTTGGTTTAAATTCAGTTTTTCATTTACATTCACCGCCTCAATCACTCATAATTTTAGACAGTTGATGAAATGTAGAGAGATCAAGATTTGTTTTGGTGTGTCTTGGATTTCATTCATGATCTACATAAATTTTTTCACTTGATGATGACCAGCATCATCCCCTTTGTTGATTCTTTGACGACGTAAGGGACAGTTTAAGACCACCGGAGTTATGAAAACCAGTTTTGTCTTGAAAGATGAGAGCATTAAAAATATTTGGGGCATCCTTTTCCATTTTAACTGTCAATGTCAACATCCCTTTTAGTACTTATTACAACTTTTAATGACATGAACAACCACCAAGAAAAAATATTATATGGCAAAAATATGAATCGAATTAATCGCCAAATTAAATATGTAGGAAAATACAAATACTAGTAGATCATCTAGTTTTTAATTAATTAACGTGTGGTACACTTAATGGTACTTTTTAACTCTTCCCCTCGTAGGTATTATGTTACATTTATCATAAATATATAAGGTTTAACATAATATCATATATCCATGGAAGGATTTTAAATAGTACATTTAATGGTTAATGCAGGAGTTAAAACATTTTATTCCATATCCAACTGTGATATAATATTTAACAATTATTAACTTGGTGTTTTTAACAACACTGTACTCGTACATACAAATAAAAGCTAGACGGTTCTAGACTTTTTTATAGTTAAATTGTAATTTCCAATGAACTTTTAAACTCATTTTGTGTGTTTTCCCCTTATTTTTATTTCCTCTTTCAACTAATTTTTAACTCTTTTGTTCCTCTTTTTCTGGAGAACAGGAGAGATCCTGTTCATTCACTCCAGCATCTTTTTTACTTCCTCTTGAACTTTATTTTTTTTCTGTTTAATTTCAAAAGTCATTGTCCAAATTCATTTTTAGAAAAATAGACACTATACTAGTAAACACAATTAGTAGTTCTAATCGACGTGACACTACTCAAAATAAAATATTGAGGGGAGGGGGGAAGGGAGACGTGTGAGATAGGAGTCATATTTACCTTATGTACACTAATTATATTATTATTTTATGATTGAGGATTTTTATGTATGCGTGTGACGTGAATTGCAAGGAAAGGAATGGATAATGTTAATTTAGTTGAGATCCATATAATTGTTTTAAATGAGAGTCGCATGGGTGATGGCGTGTGACCAACGAACCGGGAAGTCTGTGCGTAAAACTAGACTTTTTTTTATTTACATTTTCTTACATTTAACTTAACTACAATTTAAAATACACTTGATTTTTACAAATACATCATTCCTATATCGAGACAAGGTGAAAAAACATATTCAACACGCAAAGAATTATATAACGCAAAAATAAATATTGTAGAGTTGTGGACAATGTACCTATCACTTAGATTAATAGACTTAGGATTTAATTAAATAATAATTAATTCACATTTTAAATAAAAATCTCCAAATACATTTCAACTTTTACACCCCATAGCATCATAGCATACTGTAAGTATAATTAAATAGAGTTGTAGGGTTGACAATGTTTTAAATATTTTTTGTTCCCCGTCTCCCATCAATTTAATTGTATTAAAAAAACATTACAAATCTAGTTAATAATGTTTAGAACTAGAACATACATGCTTTTTAAATTGTTAAAATAGTTTTTAGACTAATTAAGTTTTACCTGTTTACAAATTGATATCAATTTATTTACCTGGATATTGAACGCCAGTACTTGAATCGAACTTAAAAAAAGTGTAAATTGAAATAATTAATATAAAAAAGGCATGCTTTTTTTCTATTTGAAAATCATAAATGTGTACTTACTGTTATGTATAAATGAGTGTTGATTACATATTTAAATATGTAAATTTCTCCATAATTTTTGGAAAATGTAATTATAAATGAAAAAGATTATTGTAATATGTTATAATAAATAATTTACATTAATTAAGAACACAATTTCGATAGTCAGCTTACAAAAAACAAATATATATATTATAATGTTATTCATATGATGATGATAATAGAGAGTTTAAGTATTTATGTGAGTGACGTGAGGGATTAATCTTTTCTCACCTGTTTTATTTTACGAAGACACACAAAAAATGAAAATAATCAAGACAAGTCTTTTTAAGAAAAAACAAATTTTCTTGTGTTTGTAATAATCAATTTACAACGCGTGTAAAAGTTGAACAATTAAAATTTATATTGTGTATTAACTCGTAACATTTCGTCTTTTTCATTTAAAAAGCATATAAAATCATACACTCCTCTCATTGAGTCTCTCATTTCATGTGTGAAGTAGTTTTTGTATAATTTATTCATGTTAGTTAAAAACGGGCTATTTTCAATTCAATCAATACAATTTCAATGAAAAACAAAAATCTCAATGTTTTTCTCTGCTAACTAACTGGTAAATTTAACACAAAAGCTGGTGGAATAAATTGAAGTTTTGAAAAAATGTATAAAAAAATAGGAGGCATATTCATAAAAGAGAGAACACAAGTAGGGTTGTTACCCATACTAAAAATTTAATGAGGGAGAAGAGACCATTTAACGTCCTCCCAGGTCACACTCTCATCAGCCATACTCAAAATACATATATACGTACGTACAATAGATAATGTATGAGAATTACCTTGCATAGCCCATAATAATTTTTTGGGAAGGTACTAAGTATTCCTATACTTTCTTTTTACTGGGAAAATTGGAACTGGGCATCATTATTAAAAAAAGAATAATATACACCATTTAATAATCACAAAAAATTATTAAGTATTAAATGGGTGCCCAAAGGCAGAAGCTAGTCATCACATTTATTATATATTGAAAAAATACCTTTTCGGGTTTTTTTGTCAAATTATTCAGCTCCCCAAAAAAAGTTTGGGCTATTTAATTCTGACTTTACCAATATGTCCTTCAAACGTGGTCAAAAAAACAGGGAGAAGAACGTCCCCAATGTCACACACAATTTAATTATAATTAAATTGGAATCAACTCGCGGGTTTTTTTTCCCTAATAAAGTCAAAGAATAAATAATTTGGCATGAAGGTAATTAATTAATTACATTGGATTTTCATTTACTAGAAGGAAATTTACTGAATGATGATGAGCTATCAGAGAGAAAACTAGAATTAATTATATTATTATTTATTATAGTCTAAAAATCTATTGTGATTTAGTATCCCTAGTTAAATATAATATAAACTATTTATAATAAATTATTGACATTGAGTATTCCCCCGTATCACATTCCTTCTTCCCTCTTCCCATGCTAACTAGACTAAATGTAAAAATAAAAATAGTTGTTATCACTTTGATTGTCATAAAATCCCAAAAATTCTCTACCTTGACTCAAGTTCATTAGATAATTTAATATTTTTTTTAAAAAAATCCTTCTATCTATATTTTACATGGTGCATAACCTCTAAACTTTTAAGATTGAAAAGGTCACCCCAGACCTCATGTTCTATAATTTGTTTTGTGTATATAAAATTTATGGGAACTAAAAATAATGGCTACACCTCTTCAAGCTCTATATTAAAAAACAAAATGTAGACAAAACTTTTTTCAATTAGATTAATTTGACCTCTCAATACATTAAATATAATGTGAGGGGGATTTAACGTTAAACACTTGACACACGATAACACATTGTTAGAATTATTATTATATATTTACCATTCAAAAAAACCCTTGTGGACTCTCATCCGTGCAGAACATTGGTTTCTGGAACAAGACCACCCTCAGTGTCCATCCCTTTCAAGTTTGATGCTCATCATTGCGTGCTGTACAAAAAAAAGAAAAATATTTTTAAGGATGAAGCCGTCTTTTTAAAAAAAGAATTTAAGTAAAGCAATTTTTATTGCTTCATATTTTCACACATTTTATTTTAACCCCCCTCCCCTTCATCTCAACCATATCTCTCTCCATAATTTAGTGAGAATGCACGAATATTATTATTTGTGTAGAGAAAACTAATGATATGAATAAAATGAGTTAATCATTCCCCTTGATCATGAAATAAGCCCCCCCTCTCCCTCCTTCCTTAGTTTCTTGGTGTAATGTTGTGATAAAAATTATTTTTGTACATATTTTCACATAATTTCCCTAATCATCTCGACAAAAAAGAGCAAGTTATTTTGGAAGGAACAACTTTTTTTTTTGGTTTTGAGGGATGAGAAAATGTCTCATTATAAGTTGTAACCTTTAGTTTAAAAAATTGACAATCAAAAAATGAAAAACAAATCTCTATTATTTATCATTATATAACGAGAGAGAGAGAGAGAGAACCTCCAGAGTATTGAGCCTTGATGATAAGATGTTTCATGACTCTTATAAAAATCTCACAATTTAGTCAAAATTTAGTGTAAGTTTTTTTAAACAAATGAAAAGTTTTTTCTTCCCGTGACCCTGTACCTTGTATGAATAATGTTCTAATGTGAATTCGGAAGTTTACAATTGTGCCGGAATGTGTTTATGCCTTGTACAGAAATTTATCTTTCTGTCAAGTTGCCTTCGTCTCGCAGTCTATGAGAGAGAGAGAGAGAGAGAGACAGTCAAAATAAAATTGAGTACAAACTCTTCTCATATTCATAATAAAGAGAGAGAGAGAGAGAGAGATAAATAGAGAATTTGATACTCTCACAAGATAAAAAAATATTCATATGATAGTCCTCCTTGGCAGCATATCTGAGGAGAGGGTTAGATTTTAAATTGTAATAAAAATGAGACATTTTAAAGTTCAAGTGTGAGATAATAATGGACACCAATGACTTTATTATTTGGCTTGTTTAATAACATTAATACAATACAATTGTCTTTTTTTATTTAATTCCTCAAGTTCATGAATGGTTCATCCCATTCACGTATTTTTTACAGATACAGATACAGACATCACCTCCACTTGAGGTTAATTCATATTTCTATTTTTTGAAGTTTTTACTTTTAAGATTGAGAAAAATCAAAGACATGAAATGTAAGATTTTTCAAATGAGACAAACAATTAAAATTATGACAAAAAAAAAAGATTCTCTCTCTGTGTGAGTATGACACTGAATTGAATTTGACGAGAGACTATTAAATAAAAATCCCTCCTCTCGTTAACTTGAAACCCACAGAATTTTACGAGGGATCGCCCACATTGACCCACTCTACCTCTATAATTTCATCTCCTATTTTTTATTATTGTCACCCAGTAACTGATCTGGCTGTGAGGAAGACTAAAAAACAAAAATAAATTTCCTTTACAATTGATACATTTCTGTTACTATCAAATTACAAAAATTAATACAACGAAATTGAGATTGACCCTTGAAAATATTCAGTCTGTAGGTTCTAACTTGTCATTTATTGTTCTTTTTCAATATTCTCCGGTTGAGATTTAAAAAATAGCAAAAAGTCAAAGAGAATGAAGAATAAAGAAAGTAAATAAACAAGAAAAAAAATTGTTTATTTTTACTGCACTCTTGGACATGTTGACAAATTGTCTGTACAGTTTGTTTATGATATTCAGTTACACAATAAATTTTGCATTACTTCAATATTATTATTTTTTTGCATTGAATAAACCGAGAGATGCCATTTTAGAGAGAGAGATACAGATACACGTCTCTCAATTGAGACGTCCTGTGTCTACGAGGGGAGATCAAAAAGTAATGATTATGATTTTTTATCTCCGTTCGTTGTAAACCGATCACCAAGATATTTGAGTATGTTGTACTGGAACTTGTTAGGGGCCCATATAAACATTTTGAAGTTT
>JAQIVZ010000748.1:0-50850 GCA_034700945.1 Arrhopalites spinosus | reverse complement strand
TTACAATGATAAGTTTACATCAAAAATATATAAAGATAAATATTGTTCATTAAAGTTGATAGTTTACTAAGTTAAGAATTGTCAATGTCGTAAAAATAAATATATTTATGTTGAATATTACTTTTGCTTTAATTCGTGTAAGAATCATGACTCAGTCATGAAAAAATGTTTAATGTTCCAAATCGAAATTATCTGAGTCAAATAAAACTTTCCATTAGAGAACACAAAAAAATACAAAATAATTTTTTCTGTCGATAATTATTGCATCGTTGCATTCTGCTTCCACGTGTCAACGTACAGTTATAATTTTATAGGGGATATTTTTACCTTAAAATAAGGGAAGAGTAGAAATTAACTCACGTAAATGTAAGGCATTTTGCATAAAGGGGCAGGAAAAACGTAAACTTTGGAATTTTATCTTTTTATTTGACCTTCATTTAATTTTGAACTCTGAAAACAAGCAAAAGGACAGAAAATTCAAGAGAGAAAAGACATTGGAAGGGATTATCATACGAGTACATATTTTTAATTTTTAAAACTTTTAAAATGTTGTCTTCCATTCCCTTTTTACTTTATACGAATGGAGCAGTAAATTGACATTCATTCATACGAAATGAATTCTTGTTTTAATTAATGAATTGGCATAAATGGGCATCAACTGGCGAGTCATCAGAGGTTGTCTTTTGCATCATTTTTGGTTATTTTATATAGGTTAGTTAATTGAAAATCAGTGATGTCAATTCTAATAAGGTACACGCTCCAGTGTCTAATAGAGATTGTCAAAGAAAATGGCGATCAGGCTTCATTTTCTTCAAAACAGGGTCAACATTTTTAAGTTTCTGACTCAATATACGGATTGATGTTAAACAAAAGTTGAGGCAGGAAATTTTAACGAAAAGATGTCTGGGAAACTTTCCACAGGAAATTTCCACTAAATGGAAACTTTCCGTTGGGAAGATTTTAAAAAAATGTACTTGAATTCAGTCATCAGTGAATCACTGATGATTCATCACTAATCATCGAATTGTTTAATTTCTTTACCAAACATACTCTTTGAATGTCAGGCCTCTTCATAAAATATTGAACGTATCATGTGCAATATGCAGTTTATTTTATATTTCGGTAATGTTGTTCAAGCTACTACGGAACTAAAAGGACTTTGTTCATCAGACAATGAGTAAAATATGGAATTGTATTAATAATGGAAAATATGAGAGGGGATGTTAAACGTGACGCGAATATATTATTTTTATTCCTTAAAATTAAAGTTTTTGTACATTTAAGCTCAAAACCATGAAACGTGTCACATTTTAAACGATCAAAATCATAGTAATAATATTTATTATTATTAGTACTCCGTAGTTCATTTATAACTCTAACTAATCTAATTAATAATATACTTATACAATAGTTAAATCACGGCGAACAAGTTATATATCTCATGCAGTAAATTGTAGTCTATATTTTATAGATAATAATAATTCTTGATATTTGGTTGAATATCTTGTATACAATGAGAGTTGACTTTTTTTTTTTTTCTCCTCATTGCTATCTCAGTTTCTTTCTCCTTTCAAAAAAATCTTTCTCTTTTTTTTGTTTCATTTCTTTAGCTCTGTCAGAAAAAATCTCCCATTTTTTTACGTATGAAAAGGTGCGTTTTTGAAAAAAGAAGTTTTTTTTTTGAGTTGTGAGAAGCCCTACAAACTGTAATTGAGTAAAGAAGAAGGGACATTCTCTCTCAAATGATCTCAATGAAAAGTTATATATTACATATATATGTATATATAATATAGATATATGTATAATAGTAAGGTAAAAGAATTTACAGTGGAACAACGTTATATTATTTATGTAGTATTAAGTAAGTATATCGTTAGGTATTGAATATTCAGAAAAAGATTTGAAAAAGTCGAATCTTGTATCATAATCTTAAAATTGTAATCATGTTTTTTTTGTAGTAGTAGTAGGTAGTACATATACATAATAATAATATAGTATATGTTTTTCTATATATGTATTATATAGTTTAGTCAGACGATTGTTCGTTTTTGTAATGAAAAAACTGGTCAATTTCACATGTCAAAGAGGACAAATGTAGTATATAGGTATGTAGTTAAATAGATTAAGCATATGTAGGTAAGATTAGATATATTAATCATGTAATATTTATAGTTAATAATTTCGTTTAGAAAATATTTTTTAAAATGGAATTTAAAAAGAGTCAACTGAATTCATTGAGAAGAGTTAACTGAATTTCCAATGGTAGGATAGATCCACAATGATTGTTGTTGTTGATGTTGTTGTTGCTGTTGTTGTTGTTGATGATGTTGATCATCAGAATAAAGGTGTTCAGTGTCCAAACTTGACTTGACGATACTTCCCCATGGGGGTTTCACATCCTCTAATTGTCCACCAACTGTCTTATTTTTACCACTGTACATGATGACTGTCCTTTGCTCATATGAAGGTTCTAATTTTTTACTATTAACTAAAGGGTCAATTCCTCCTGGAGTCACCACCGCGGCTGCTGCGGCGGCTGAAGGATTGTAACAATCATAATTTCCTCTTTGGGGTTCACTTGTATTATAGTAATAGTCATTATTGTAATAATTAATGGCTCGAAAACTATAAAAGTCTAAAGCTGAAGTATAATTATAGTATTCATTATTATAGTTATAATTATAGTTGGGTTGAATGATGGGATTTTGAATGTGAGGATGATGAACAACATGGGGTTGAGGGGCATACTAGAAAATAAAAGAATATTGAAATCAAAATTTTCTTCTGATATTAAAAAAGTAATCTGCACGAGTAAATTAAATAAGACAAAGTAAAAACATGTTCTTACAATGTACTGAGACTCATCCACATTTGCATTATTTACTGGAGGAATGGCAATATTATTATTTGTATGATTGGTAGGATTTGATTTAATGGCCCGTTTTGTGGGGCGCACCGTAGTCAGGAAATCTCTTAATTGGGTCTTGTAGCGTCTATGATGTTGCCCATTTTGTTTTGTGCTATTTGAAGCTGTCGTTGTGGTCGTCGTCGTCGTTGGAGACTCCACACTATTACTTTGTGACACATCCGAGAAGTATGAATTGGTTAACCCAGCATCCAGGTAAGAAACTAAAGAACCATCATATGTAATTGTCAATTATTATTATCTCCATCACAAGTTGTACAAGTAGTGTCTAATATTAAAAATATCCATCAAACTCACCTTTAAAGTCCATTGTTCGCTTTCCTAATAAATCTCGACCTTCTTCCTCCCTATAATAAATTTATAGTCAGTCATGATTAATTAAATTGTACATTCCTTTTACAATAAGTAGTATGACCGCAAAATCTGTTTATATAATTTACTTGATCTTGTACAATATCATTTTAATAATAGGTGTCTAGAGCTTATCATAACATAATTCCCTCTTTTGATGCATTATCGGAAAGGTCAGTATATAATGTAAATACATACTGAAAATATTTTTTACTAAAATCATTTTACTAAAATGCATCTTTTTGCAAAAAAAGTACACAACTAATATAAAGTGTAATTATGATTAATTACATGAGCGGACGATGTGTAGAGATGATAAAGTCGGGCTTTGAATTTTTATAAACGAGCCTTGAACTGGTTTGAAGCCATTGCCAATTAGAATCTTTGGTTTGAAGTCTGTAAGCGATGAGACCACTGGCACCCGTTTTTAATACTAAAAAAAAGTCAAATTTAATTATCATTTATCATTTTTAATTCCTTCATCTTTATTTCTTATTCTGGTTTCTTTTTTTCACAAAAAAATAAATAAATAATAAACCAAAAGCATTGATTAAAATAATAATGATGATGAAAAGTCCACATTTTATTTAATTATTGATTTTACTGAGAGCTCGACTTACATTCTTGATGTGCGGATGCAAAGTAGGCGAGGTCATCAAAATGAATGAGATCATAACCACCCATCGATGAGAGTTCACTATCAGAGTAACCTATCAACATTTTCCCTCTGTGGCAAAAGGACACACAAAACAAGTCATTTAATTAGTTGACATTCATTAGTAAATAGTACATTAAGACTAAAATTTTACTATAGACTTTTGTAAAGACCTTTGATCCATAGAGACAAGACTGAGATCAAGTTTATGCTTAGATTTGAACATGACTTCTTTTTGAGGGACTTCTAATAGACTGGGTGGACCAAATGGTGTACAAAGTGCAAATAGAGCTAGTGGAGGTTCCTCAGATTTTCTATTCTGCCCATGTAGTAATTTCACCCGGCCTCGTATGTCTAGTCTAAGAAACCCTGAAGTATTATCAAGTAGGCATCGAAATCTAACAGTAAAGGATCGTTCAAGGAATCCAATTTGTTCTGGATTATGTAGTGTTTCATTGATGGTGGCATTCGATAATTCCGCTGGAAGGAAAGCATTCCACGTTAATTGTCTCTGGAGCTCTTCTCGGTCTTCCGAATGGACTAACTCGTAAACTGACTGGTGTACTATATCCGACTGAAAGAAAAATACAAAACAATCATAAAACTTTCAATCATTCACATTTTTATCATCATTGTCAACACACTTGTCTCTCTCTCTCTCTCTGCCCACCATTCATAAAGTAAACAGAGGACACAATACAAACAGTTTTAACACCTTGTCACAAAAAAATATGTGTACATGTACATACTCGTACGTATACACTGGTCATAGTTTATGTAAAGATATAAATGATAAAGAAGACAGCTTATTAAATGCTAATGGTACTAAAAAACCATACGAAAAGAGTCATCATCATTTCAAGACTATAAACATTTTCCCATAAAAACTTATCGAGCTACATATTCTAACTCTTGTGTACTAACTAAATAGTAAAAAAAAACAAATTCAACTCTAGTAGCCTATTCAATAGTCTCAAAGACATGCACACACTTTCCTTACCAATTTACATGGGTACAATGGTGCATTAAAAATTGTAGAAAAATGATCATTTTTCTCTTTTTCTCAAACAGTCACGACAATGCAACCCAAGAAAAAGGATGCACATTTAATGATTGGATATTTAATTGTTCAAATTCAAAGCATTAAAAAATCACTTGCTTCTTTTTGCAAATCAACAAGAAGGAAAAGAATTTCTTGAAAAACTTGTCATTTAAATACAATAAATTTTTTTTGTACAATTGAATTTTTGAAACCATCTGCCATTCCCATACATTTGATTTATTATCAATCAATACAAGATACAAGTAGGTACTTATCAATAATTCCCTCACATAATTTGTGAACATGCAAATAATTAAAACCAGTCTCTCAATTAACTCAAGTAACCAGTTAATGAAGATGGTTAGTATTTATTTGAAGGTTAGTTTAGAGGCAAGTTTTTTTTCAGAAAAATTCTACCCCACATAGAACCATCATTTTATTTACACAAAAGAGCAAAAGAGAGAAAAAAACAATAGTCTTTGCTATACACCATATAACGTAATGGTCATACATAGTACTTATATAGTAGAGTGTAAAAAATTTACAAAAGCAAAAAAAAACTATCCACATTTTTATTTATTTCCTCATTTTAACGGCTTTGTATTATTATATACTTTTCAGAAAACTGGTACTAAAAATGTAGCACGAAACTCTATAATCATTGTGAATTCCTTGACATTATAATTACACTTAAAAAAAGAAGAAGATTATCTTTTTTTTGAAAAAATTAAACTATTTATCTCTTAATTTCATTCCAAACCTTAGTTATAACAGAAAGACAGGCTCAAAAAAAGAGGAATTTTTAATTCACAATAAATTCAACACTGAAATGACAGCCCTGAACCATAAATGAAAAATATAAGTGACGGGAAAATCTGTCACTTATATTGGACCACTGCGACTGTAGTTGAACCCAAGCGGCGTCAACATGACCAAAAATAAAAAAAATGATTTTTTCTGTTGTCAACCCTGCATAATTTCTCAAGTGAATTTCACCAATTAATAAATTTCATTTATTCTGTCATTGAATTTAAAAAAATTCGCCCCTTATTCACCTCAACTTGGACTCTGACTCAGAGTCTCTAAAACTGTGAGGGAGGATCACTTAAAGAAATGAGAGAGAGAGGACCAACGTATTTGGCCCGTTGTATAATATTAAATTGTGAGTACTTGTAAATAAAAAAAATAAAGATATTTTGATAAGTGTATTATTGTAATGTGAAGAGAATGTGTTAAACTATTAACTGAGTTGTGTTGGTGGGGGGATGGTGATGCTGCTATGGTGCAGTCATCACATCGGACAGTCCGAGAAGAAGAGAATGAAGAAGGAAGGAAAGGAAGGGGGGAATAAAATATATTCAATAATAAATAAATTCATGGTAAATCTAAATGTGTTTATGGAAATAGTTGGTTTTGGCTGTAAAATATTTATACATGGATTTGGCTGGTTTGGCCCTTGGAAACTGTGAAGATGAAATGTTTATGTTTTATTTATTCGCCTCACCATGTGAATCTCGTGGAAATTGTAATCGTCCATAAACCCCCCTGTGGGGATTTATTTGTATTCATGTACTTTTCTTATGACCCCTTCTCTCTCTCTCTTTTTCCTTCTCTGTTTCTTCAGTCGACAGCCTCACAACTTACAACTTAATGTAAAAATTCAAGAATCAAGAAATAGACTTCATTTCTATTACCTGATGATTTTTTTTATTACCTTATATTTTTATAACAATAGAAATAACATTCAACTCTGTACCAAGGGTACCATAGAAGGGTACCCGGTTAGAGTAAGACGTAAGACAAAGTTGTGTGGAATTCTACAACCATTCAGATTTTTTTCTGCTTATTGTTTTTCATAGTAAAAAAATGCATTTTTCTAATGTATAATGCATTTTTATAATTGATCCTCTCTATAATCATTACCTATCTCGTTTTCCTTTTAAGAATCCTCTCACTTTGACAAAAAAAAATTACCTAGTAAAGAAAAGCTGTCTATTTTAGTATTCGGGAGAGCAAATCACACTTTGTATTTTTCAACGACGCCCTTATATGCAAAACAATTGCTATTCAAGTACCTAATAAAAATTGAGACTCGAGGCAAATATGGAAGGGGTAACATTGATTCTTTTTCTGTCTAGACACTTATTAAAATTTCAGAATCTGAATCTAAAAGGTAAAAGGCAGCTGACAACAAAAGTCTCTCCACTCCAACTATCTGTATTTTCCATGAAACTGCGTCTTTACCCGTTTCGGATATATGCAAGTATTACGGTAGCCGGGATAGAAAAGAGAAGTGACTTTAGATTCGGATTGGTTGTACGCAGAATTTCATTCTCACACATGTTCAGACCAGACTATCAACGACAGGGCGCAGAAACACTATGACCAATGTTTTTTTTGATGGGTGAAAACTTGTTAAGAAACTATCATTTTCCAATTAAGTAATGTCAATTTAAAATTACCTGATGAAAGCCAAGATAACTCTCGATACTATGTGTCGCGAAAAAAACTTCTCCCTCACAGGTAAGAATCAAAAGGAATCCATTGAGTGCCTGTTTGACAAACAAAATCCACAATTATAAGTTAACATGTACAATCTCATTCATCAATCCCAAAATTTTCATACGTCTTATAATTTCTGAAAAACAGTTTACTTGCCAAGTCAAATGAAAACGAATTAAATGAAACGCTACATAAATACCAAAAAATTTCGTATTTTTCATTTAACTGAAGCTGTAATATAAAAAATAGACAGAATTCAACTCACAAGTTGAGTAAAAATCATTTGTTACCTTTGTACACGTATATTGTACCAATTTAAATTACTTTTGTAGACTTTTAATGTCCAGGAGATATCCATTTCAAGACATTAGCTTAGTATAAAAATCCCACATCACTTGGTCAATAATTCTTGGTCACTTTAATGACCCATGAACAAAATAATTTATACTCAACTTTTAAGTAACTTTTCGTACTGTACTTGATTGAATTTTATCCAAAAAAAATTCCTTCATTTGACTTGACTTACCAAGTAAACTATTTTCATTCTCATTACACAAAAAAAAGAAATTTAAGAGCAAAAAGGACACTTTTTCTGAGTTTTTCCAAATACCCAAACACAAAAAAAACTACAAAAAAAGAAAATAAAAGGAGAAAGAAAAAAAATTCTCAAAATTTATCCACCCAAACACAAAATGAGAAAGTACACATGCGACCAAACAGAATACATTATTGTCAATAAGAAGAGAGAGAAAGAGAGAGAGAGAGAGAGAAAAAAAACCCAACTAAATAAAGTCATGCATTCTGTCAACTTGATGAAAATTGTTATAAAAAATGAAGACAGGAATATCAAATAAATTATAAAATTGTATAAAAAAAATACATGTACATCTCAACAACTGGAAATAATAGAAGAAGAATCATCACAAAAAAAATTCATACAATGCTAAATGCTACAAAAGACAGAAATATGAACAACAAGCTACAATCTTTTTTTCATATTCTTAAAGAATTAATAATACACAAAGTCATACATGGAACAAGATAGTAAATAAGTAAAAAAAGTAAAAGTAAAAAAATATTGGTATTGACCTGTAGAAATAATTCTCCATCGATAAGTGAGTGGTCATAGGTTAATAGTTCACTCCGTTGTTGTTGTTCATTATTATTCAGTCTGTGCATGGAAACTGAAATCCACCCAGAATTCATCGATTATTTTTTTATTTATGTCTCTCAGCTTGTCCGACGGACAGACGGACGTATACTCTCTCATATGTACCCGTCGTACACAAAAACGCGGAACCGAAACCAACTGCAATGCAATGGAATATCAGAGAGAGAGAGAGAGAGAGAGAGAGTAGGAGGAAAAGTCTGAGGTGCTTGTAATTACACGTGCCCTTCGCCTCCTTATAATACCAAAAACTACCCAGCTTTAGTTTAAGCTACGTTATACTATGACTCATAGATTTGTCAGTGTGTGTGTGTGTGCAGTGTGTGCGCTACCCTTTTATTGATTCATTCATGTTAATTAACTCAAATGCAACTACCTACAATCAACTCACCGGCAATACACACACACACAATGCAATGGATTAGAAGCTATGCAACGTGACGTTTACCAACTCTTTTTAAAAACTAACCGACTGAAAAGGAGAAAAAAATAGAATGTACATAAAAATATCATATAAAAACATACACGAGTCAAAAAAAACCACTGCCTCGTAAACGCAAAAGGTAAAGCAGGGAGTTTTTGGATACATTTGAGAGAGAGAGTTAGGAACAACAACAAAGTATTACATATTATTAGAGTGGTTTTTAGTTGTCAGATCGAGAGACAGGAAAAAAAGACACAAGAGAATAAAATAGAGCAAAAGTTGTAACGTTTTGTTGATATTATTTGTCTATAATGTACAAAGAGAGAGAGAGAGAGAGTCCTTTTTTTCAACTTCTCCATACATTATTATCATGATCCACGCATACAGGGAGACTCACTATGGGGATAAAGTTGAGGTCGGAGAATGGGAAAAGAGAGAGAGAGAGAGATAAGTGGATTTTAAATGATTTTATTCTACCTCTCCCTTTCATTCACAGTTCATATTGATTTCACTGGCTTTGATGGGCCAAAACCCTTTGTTGTGCGTTTACAGTCGATTCAACTCATGCTGTGTGCTCAAATCCCTCTGTAGCTCACTTCAAACCTCAAAAACTCTTTGCACGGAGGAGCCGCAATAAGAACCATGCATATATACACAATATTTTATGTACATACACACAACAACTAGGTACTATCATCCCCTTCCCCCCTTGTCTGTACATATCCATGACTTGCACTATACAAATATTATGATTATCCATTCAACTGACACTGATTTCTAAATTATAGAAACACCACAAAAATCTTTCATATCATACTAAAAACTCATTTCGTAAGTCCTAGGAACATCATGTCCATTAATCCTATATCATTTTACATTCCTCCTCTGTCTTTTATTTAACTTGTCACTTTTTTTTTACTTGTACTCACACCGATTCTTATATCTTTATTCATTTCCCCCCATTGCTAAAATCAACCACCAAAATCTCTCTCTTCCTTTCTCATGCTAGTTATTACTTTACAACACTCCCAAAAAATCTCTTTCATTGGTCCTCACTTGAATTAATAAAGTAACAAAACTTTATATGGCGAGAACCATCAACTTTTTACCCCCCCCCCCCCCTCCCTCCCTCGTATACCGGTTTATACTCCTCAACTCTTGAGAATTTTCTCCATTTCTTCTCCTCTTCTTCGTCTCTTTTTCTGTGTTCACTCTGTGTGTGTAGCCATTTGTAAGGATTTTCTCCGGAAACTCCTCTCTCTCTCTAGTCCTCGTTGATTTGCTCAATCGCTCAAGATGAAAAGAAAAAGCGCAGTCTCAAATCACTTCCGTCATCCCCCCCCACTTCCTTCTTATCCAACGACAATCCCAAGAGTTTTTTTCCTATTTTGCAAAATTGTGTAAAAATTGTACTATCATATCATTCTACAGTACAAATTATTTTATAACGTTTGAAAAATCATAAACTTTTAGAGAAAAAAAAATACTATTAAACTTTTCCTCACTTAAAAATAAAAGAAAACTTTAAGTTTTGTTTAAAACTAGTTTTCCTACCAAAAAATTAAACTAGAAATTAACAAACAAGACTTTACTCTATTTTTTTTGTTAGTATCAGTAAAAATCCCTCTTTTGTCTTGACTAATTTTCCTCAATGAAAATTATTCTGGAATGTAAAATGTCTCATCTTTCAACAATTACCATTACAGATTACAGAACTAACTACAGATACAGAAGTACAGAGAAAAAAAATAGCCAAAAAAAGTCTATAAAAAGGAAAAAGAGATGGTTGAGAAAATTTGGTTGCATTTTTGGCACTTTGAGTTTCATACAGGGGAGAAGTTCTAAGTAATATCTGTAATAAGAGAAAAATAACTCCATCTGAAGAAGAAGGAGGAGAACAGGAAAAGAAGAGAAAAAACACGTAACAACACTGACACTGACAATCAGGATTATGTTCAAGCTAATCCATTGATGACACGACGTAGTCATCATCAGCAGTCCTACATGTAATTACAGTAATTATAAGGTGGTAAATAAATAGAATAGCAGGAGGTTAGGGAGACACACAAAAAAATAGACACAAGGTTTTTTTTTGCACATTTCCTCTCCTCATAAAAATTGGATAATGTGTAAAATG
Organism: Arrhopalites spinosus; assembly: GCA_034700945.1. Lineage (NCBI taxonomy): Eukaryota > Metazoa > Arthropoda > Collembola > Symphypleona > Arrhopalitidae > Arrhopalites > Arrhopalites spinosus. Next base: position 39,645 of record JAQIVZ010000748.1, on the reverse strand, counting down.
TGTGATGCGAATTGCATCTTCTTGTTTCCATTTTTTTCTACGACAGCCTCAACTAGAGAGAGAGAGAGAGAGAGATAGCATCAAAAAAAGGACGAAATGAAGAAGACAAAGGGAAAAAGGCGAGAAGATGAAAAGAGATATACAAGTTTAAAGTTTTTTTAACAAAAAAATGGTTAAAAAAGACCAACAGAGTCAACTCCTGGTCTAAAGAGAGTAAGAGTATATAACCATATGAATAATATGTAGGTGATGAAGAAGGCTGAAGTTATAAGCGGACAACAAGAAGGTAAAAAAAAGGTTTCATAAAACCACCCCTCACCCTTTTTTATATAAAAGGTACAATTTTTTGTACTCCTTTTGTTTTTCGAGGCTTTTCAAACTAGTTTTCTGCTCCGATACTACCTGTACATATGTATAACCCTTTCATAAAGACTTTTTCCTCATATATCCAGTCACAATAACTTACTTTACTCTCTCTCTCTCACTCTACAAATTCATTAAGAACAGTTGTAAGAGAATTATAAAGAAATTATGCGACGTAAAATATGTTGGTCCATTTTGTGTGTGTATAATATAAATATGTATATTATTATCCTTCCGTCCAAACTCAAAAAAAAATGAAACCTACTCCCCAGTCTCTTATCTCTACAAACTCTACTCGTACACTCTCCATTAAATAAAGGTTTAACTTTTCACATATACCCACTGTTATGTATTACATAGAGATGCTCCAACTGTCAGGAGGTAGTAGTTGGTCCCATGTCAAATTCAACCTTGTAAATTTATAATTACAGTAGTCTGAATTATCAAAAAAAATTTATATAAATATAATATGTATAATATTATAAACTTATAAGATTGATAAAAAAATTATCAAAGTCCAATGAACCTTTAAGTTTTAGAAAAACGTGTTCAAAATTTGCAAAACTAAACTGTTCCAACCCATTTTTGTTTTCTTATCCTCTCCAGTAAACTTGTGTTAGTGTACTTTGTACAAATAACTTTTTTTTTGAATAATTCTTCTTGTTATTTTTTTTCTCTCTTGATTTAATAAAAATTCACATCATCCTCCTGCCCTTCTACATCTTGCCCTACGGCCTATGGGCTACTGCACAATTAAAAAATGTAATATAATCAATTAACATGCAAATAAGACATGATGTTGAATATTATTTTGTCTGTACAGTGTACACTGTACACACATGTGTAGAAAATTCTCATTTTTCATACATAAAACATTATTCTATTTTCTAGTCAATACTAATTTTACATTAAAAAATTATTTTGACCTTCCCCTGTAATGAGAAAAATGTACCTCCTCATATTCTGAGATGGGAAAGGATTGGTAAAGAAGAAGGAAGTGAAAATAATTTGCTGGGGGGAACTACTGAGCCTGTCTCTGTGGTTTTTTTTCTCCTCAGTATGAATCCGTGCCGGGCACCATGTAGACTCGTCTCTATTTTCATATTTACTCAAATTATTATCATTATATCCGCAAAATTCTCTCTCCCTACTGTACTGTCCCGGTACTGAACCACATTCAAATGGTGTATCATACAAAAAAATGAGTTTTTCTTCTTCAAAAATATAAAATACAATTTACCAAAAAAATAAAGAGAGAGAACCAACTAAAAATAATAAAAACTGACTGACCAAACTTAACTCAACATGTGTAACAAGCCTAGAGCTTCACTCAAAAAACAAAACAGAGAGAGAGAGAGAGGATGGGGAAAATGTAGTTATTGGTGCAGTATGTCATAATGAGAGTATGATGTCTCTTGGTGGAGGTGTAACTAACATGGAACTCTTTTTGTGAGCTCTGACTCTCTTCATATGTTTTCAAGAGGGAGTCAGAGAAAGAAAGAACAATCAATAAGAAAAAGAAAGGAAGGTGTAAACCGGTCGCCCGTGGGCCATCACAACATGATCGTTTTGGAAAAACTAATCTCAATGAGAAATTACCACTTTTTTTTCCTTCTCTCTTCTTCCTTGTCCCCCTTCTCCTTCCCTCACAAATGATTAATTAAGTCACATTTATTTACATGTCAAACCAAAGACAAAATCAATTTTCTAAAATATGTTTACTAAACCGTCAACTATAAAAACTCTTTTCCTTTTTTTCTCTCTCTCTCTCTCTCTCTCTCTCTCTACCCTGACAAATCTTCATTGTGTAAAATGTGAAATGAGAAGAGATAGACAAAAAACAGAGCCCTGTCAATGTCAGCCGCCCTTTCCCTTTGAATACCAATACAAAAAAAAATTATCATGGAGGTGGAGGCTCAAAGGGGAAAAAAATCCCATGCAATTTAAATGAGAGAATTTACAATTTCTCATTTCCATCAAGAATCAAGAGTGACATTGGGGTTGACAACTTTATTTAAAAAAATAAGCGACATACTATCGACTTGTTATTTCCTTTTAGAAAGAAAAAGCATCAAAAGTGTTAGACTCAATAATTAGTCATCTTGAGTACCCCCCGTGTACATTACAAGTGTAAGCAATTCAATAAAAAATTTAATACAATGAAAAATGTATTAAGAACAAACAACAAGTTGAGAGCTTCTATAAGCTAGAGACTAGCTAATAAAAAAATTGTACCAATAAAAAAAAGAAGGGGGGAATATATTGGCAAGGTTCAGTTCATAAGATTAAAGAGTCAACTTTTCCAATTAGACTAAAAAGTGCTAATGAAAGTAGAATTAATTAATGTATAAATAAAATAATGGGTTTCTGATTGTAATTAAAAGTAAGAGTGAAAAGCTCACGAGAGAGAGGAGAAGGAGGAGGACGGAGGAGGAGGAATAATAGTTAGTTGGGATATAGACTACATTTATATAATAATATAAATAATATGAGAAAACTAGGGAGTTGTATATATACACATACACACACAATAATGTAAAGGTAGACCAAAAAGGAAAAGGAGATGTGGACAGGAGAGTTTCGAGCTCTGGAGTGAGAGGAGGAGGAGGAGGAGGAGGAGGGGGGGACAAATCGATAGTAACGCACACAAACTGACGTTATTAAAGACGAAGTAAAAGTATAGAGATAAGTATAAAGACACACACACGCACACACGGCAGTTTTTGGGGTAAAAAATACAAACTTAATGTGCTTCAGTCACGAATTCATACTAATCCATATCATGTATACTCAGTCACCTTTACTTTGGCTGGTTGGCCAGAGAGCTAGAGACTCTTTTTCGTCTACTAGAGGAGAGAGAGTACAGTTTGGATGAAAATGGAAAAAATATACAAGACCTTCCTTTGCTATATCAATGTTCTACTATAGCTATTTTATGTATAGCATTTCATTTGTTTCCTTCCAACATGGGAAAACACTAATATTATTATATACTCGAATAATATACTCTGTATACTCATTGCAACTCTCTTCTCTCATATATAAAGTCTCTCTTCATAAAGTTCGCAAAGTAAAGTAGAAAATTTTCCGTCCCAGGGGGGGAAATCATGGTAAGAGCCAAATATATTCTAGGGGGCTAAACTTTACTACAAATTCTACTTGCTACTGTACGAACCGCCAATAGTAGCTAATACTACCAGAGAGAGAGCTACAATAATTCTCTTTTTCTTTTCTTGTTCCCTTTAAGCCTCCCAAAAAAAAGTGTGAGAGGAGCCTTATAATATGTGTATGGTATACTTGTGCACAATTACACCGCACCGACGACGACGACCGACAAGTTTTTTCTCCTTCTCTTTCTCTCTCTCTCTCTCTCTCTCTCTCTCTCTCTCTCAAACATAGAAAACTGGGCATAGCACTAGGAGTTTTTGGTAAGTAGTAGGACGACGAGGACCGATCAAATCATACTAATTCTTATCTTCCCTATTATGTTCCTCTCCATCCTTCCACATTTATTATTTCCATTCCCCAACTCCCCATTATTCTATGCTCAACTCACAACTAATTCAAATTGCACCCACATTAAATCATCTCTCTCTCTCTTCACAATACCCGCAAGTTCCATACACACAAACAAATTCCCCCTCCTCCTCCCTCCCCAACATTCACACAAAGTCCATAGTATAATAATCTTGATATATTTTCTTGCTTTTTTCCTCTCTCTCTCTTCAAACTACAGAGAGAGAAAGATTAGAGAAGAATTGTATTAATAAGATCTACGACATCATATGATTCCGCAATCTGCCCCCCACACACCCACACACAGACAAAAAAACTTTTTCCATTTTTTTTCTCTCACTTGTCTCATTTTCCACTGCATTGTCATTTTAACAGAGAGAAGGGTTAAAAATGGAAACTGGTTTCGGTTTCGGTTTCATAAATATATCACTGGGTACGACTAATAATTTTCATAATTATTTTGCAACATGAAATATAAAAGAGTAAAAAAAATATAATATTTTACAAAATTTTTACCTTGAAAGTAGCTTTTAGTTCTAAGGTAGGAAACGGCAAGGCGTAGTATAGAAAGTCGATCTAATTTTGAAAGAATATTTTGCTCAAAAGGTAAGAGGGATGCGAGGGTGTCCAGCTCGGCATTTAATCTCTCCCGGTGACGCTTCGATGGATTTGATTTTGTTACTCCATCCTTTGGTGGGGGTTTCATCCTATAGAGAATGGTACACATTGTTTTTATTTCACAATCTTTTACAAAATACATACTGGTTCAATTACTAAATATAACTCTTCATATCATATATATTACAGTATTACTACACACCCCTTTTAGTCTTTCTCATCCATTCACTAAATTAATTCTTTCACTCTTCTACCAAATAATCCCATCTAAACCCTCCCGCATCCCAAACCAATTTTTTTTTCATACGTAGATTCACCCCTCTCTTATGTCAATAATATTATAGACTTTTTTTCTACCAGGACTATATTATCATCATCCCTTTATTTCATCTCTCATTCTATTTTTCATAGACTCGAGTCATAGCTATTCTCTTCTTAATTTATACACAAAAATTTCAACATACAGTATAGTCCTACTATTATTATGATAGAATTCAGCTAGAATTTTGCTATAAATGAGCCCCAATCTTTTTTTTCTTCTGGGGTGGCGTATCTTGAGATTTATTCCTTGTGGATGGATGCTAACAAGAGAGAGAGAGAGAGACCATGTCTTCTAATCGCTCCTCCAAGATCATGACCAATTAATAACTTGTTTCTTGACGGACATGGACTGGACTCTCCTGTCCAAAAAATTACATGCCTGTCTTCGTCATCTTCTTTTTCCCATCTCTCTCTCTCTTGGTCTTTTTCATTCCACAAATGTACAGAAAAAAAACATGGACTCTGTCACTATTATTGACTTGACACTAATACACTATCAGAGCAACATTTCGTGATTTTCTCATAAAATTCTTGTTCTTCTCCTCCTCTTCGATGCTCCCACAACACATTGCATACATATATATTTTTATTCAACTTTATGTAAGATTACAGACAACATGTCTATGAAATAAAATAGACTTGTATGGGAAATTTTTTTAAAACCTACAAAATATTATAGCCAGTTACAGTGACTGGATTTTTTTTAAAAAATTACACATCAAGAAAAATGGAACAGTACAAGTCACAAAACAAAAACATTGTACACAAAACACTTTCCCTAATGTCAGTCGAGTCGGGTCATTTTTTTGTGTGTTGTGTCGACAACCAAGAACGGTAATGTTAAAAAATTGAAGAGGGGGAAGGGGGTAGAGAGACAGAGAGGGGAATTGTAGAGTCAAATGTAAATTTGGTGTAAATAAGATTTTTTCCCCTCTATCATCATCATCTAGAGTATCTCTCTCTCTCTCTCTGGGTACTCTTAAAAGTCAGTTTGTACGGCCATCAATAATAATTGATGCGTAATTACAATAAAAACAAGACAATTACAATATGTACACTCTCTACAGATCTCTACAGATACACTATATTACTGTGCAAAGAATTATATTATTATGTAGGCCTCTCAATGGCCCCCTTAACAGATATTGAAGAAGAAGAAGAAAAAAAATGAAGAATACCAACAAAATTCTTTTTTTTTCTTTCATTTTGGTCGGAACATGGAAGAAATTGTTTGTACTCTATTGCATTGTATTTATGATGTATTAGAAATTTTTTAAAGTAGAAGATTTTCATCGTATTGTTATATTATTGTAGGTTATGTTTCTGTTTAGTCTCTGTATTTTTTAAGACGACGACCATGTTATTGGTTATTGTAGACAAGTCGTCATCATATGCCGTCACATGAACAATATTTTTTCTCCTGTGTAGTGTACATCTGTACAGCTCAGAAGAGTATAAAATGGGTAAAATAATTTCTAGATTTTTTGAGAAAAAAGTAATAATAATAATAAAAATTACCATTTAGAGAAAAGAAAAAGAGACGAGGATAATTACATTTAATGAATACGTAGACGGAACGAGCGTAATTACATTCAACTTGTTTTTTTTCTCGTCTCTTTTCTCTATCTCCCTTTTTTCCCTATACTGTGTTTTTTTTTCACTTGGAATATTTTTTTCCCCTTAAATCCTCTCTCTCTGTATCTCTTCTTCCCTCCTGTCACTCAATTCAAATTATAGGTTTTATATAATGAGCCTTGATAGTCTATACTATTACGTCTGTGTGTGTATCTCTCTCTCACTGTGTAAAAAAAATCCACCCTGCATAAAGTAACAAGAAAGATGGATAATATATTCCCTTTTTTTATTCCAGAGGAAATGTTACATTACATATTTCTATGTCTACCTGACCTCTTACCTCCATTTGTACACACTTCCTACGCACTACTATCCATGTATTCTGTCCAATTTGCATTTTTGTCATCATATACCTTCCCATCCTCAACACTCTTCTTTACTCCTACACACAAATTTACACTTGTTATCTTCTCTCTCTCCCTCTGTCTATTTCCTCTCCCGTTTTTTCGGCTCCAAGACTTTAAACTAGAGCAAGAAAACAAGATTCTCTCCCTTATTCTTTTTTCGAGGAATTTCCATGGTATGCCATTCATAATTCAAAAAGAAAAAACAAGACTTGAAAAAATCTCCCCCATAGCCACTCTTATAGCTCATAGCTCTTGTCTTCCCTTTTAAATGCCTACTTGAAATTTGTTAGGAATAAACAACTTTATTTTTATATCTCCAATGTATACAGATATATATTGTACGTTGTACATAATATAAAGGTATTTCTGTTTGGTTCAATTGATTCTGAAAGATTTGAGCAGAATCTTCAAGATCAGGTCTGTGAGCCTACTGCCTAACAAGTTGTTTTTTTGGAACCCCCTCTAATTAAGTCACTAATCTAGTCAAATAAGGATCAATTTGTTGTGTGTACAGTCACGTGACTCTTGAAATGATTCATTTCTTCATGAAATTCTTCAAAAATGACTTTTATGAGGTGAATTTATGTGTGGGCCAACAAGAACATTCGTTTCAATAAATTTATCCCCAAATAAATCCCCTGTAAAATTAACAGAAAGGGACAATAGTCTAGTCCATGAACAACATTATACTCGTATATACCAACCAAGTATTTATACAACAACATTATGTAGAGTGCAAATTATCATAAAATAACTACTCGTAATAGATTGTCAGGGTAAAGAAAAGTGTGTGTGTGTGTGTGGTGTAAAGTAGGAGACATGAGAGTGCGTTATACTAAAATAGAGTAAGACTATTCTTGTTTGTTGCAACGGTTATACATTATCAAGTTTTTACGGTGAGGGATATAAAATATTCGCAGTCTTTGATAAGCACAGTGCGTGTTCAGTTAGTTAATCACATTGACCACGAAAGTCGGGGGACGGAGTAAGAGAAGAATCCGCCTGTTGTTCACTATTAATATTTCCATTCATCTATACACTACATATATCCAAACATATAATGAATACACAATAGTGTACAATATCAATACAAAAATATAACAACTAATTAATACTAGAAAAAGATAATAATTGTGTCAATATTCCCATGCTCAAAAATTACATTCGACTTTGATTATGAACTATATATTATTATTACAAAAAAAGGGGCAGAGATTTCATTGGGAAGAATGTGAATCTACATTGAAACTGAGGGTATCCGTATGTATCTGTATAATTCTTAAAGTGATTTATAATGAAGCTGAATGAGTTTATTAGAGAAGGTGAGTGTAGGATATTAGTGACGACTTAAAAAAGCGTATGAAAAAAGGAGTTTGGTATTCCTATGATTCTCTCTCAAGAAACATAAAGCACATGGAGTATAACTACGAAGATTAGTACAAGATGAACAAGAACAAGAGAATTTTTTTTGGTATGGAGTGAGAAGGCGGTAAAGAGTAATAAATAAATATAAAATAAAAGTTGATTACTTGGAGGAGAATAAGATATCTTGGATTGGAACAGGAGAAGAAGAAGAGAGAGAGAGCAATGTCTCGTCTCGTTGTACTCTCGATTATATTATGAAAAGTTAAAATGTGCTGGAAAAGAGTAAAACAAAACTAAGCATGAAGCCATAAAAATAGATAAAAAAAGAGTTACAATGAAAAATTATACTATATGGATTTTTTTTTTCTCTCTCTCTCTAGTGTCATCCTATACACTGTACACTCAGAACATCCGTTCAAAAACCAAAAAAACACAACGGATAGACGGATAGTAAAGTTAACTAAGTACGCATAACATGATGAATGGACCAAAAAGTAGGAAAAAATCAAGTGAAAAAAAGGGTCGAGTTTTTTTTTCTTCTCTCTCTCATACCGAAGAACCCTTAGAATATTTCACATATAAAATTTCTCTGTAGTTACACCACATATTATAAATGGTATACAGACAGCAAACATTATAGATATTGCAGAGCAAGACCCGAGAGAGAGAGAGAGAGAGTAAAGCCACAGATAGATTGTTTTTTAATTCACCGTATTCTCTTGTTTTTTCTCAACTATCTCATTTACTCAAAACCTCCTCCAACTCTCTTTGCTCTTGTACCTTACGAGAGTCAGACTTCTGACTCTCAGACAGAGCAACTTATGGGAATTTACACATTTAACATTAAATTACAACACATTACTCATTTTATATGAAAGAATATCATAGCCACAAGAACAAGAGGAACATAGAACGATGGATCCTCATCTAATCACAATGGCCCTCCAACTCTAACAACAAGAACAATCCGTCTCGAGAGTTCCCTTTTCTCTTTTCACCCTCAAAAAAAATAAAGTTTAGAAAACCAACGTCACAAATATTCTTTGATAATTTTCTATGTATTCATCATCATGAGCTCAATTCAATTCGCTCTGGAATTTTCAAACTGACACTTTCAAAAAGACTCTCTCCCATCTGTGTAAAAATCCAAAATTCTCTCATAAACACATGAGAAATTTTTTTGTTGTGTAGTAACAAGTTATCGATTCAAAATATACTTTTGTGTACTAAATATTGGCAACCAAGTGAGTCCAAACAACAACAACAATGATGATATGATAAATGTACTTGAAATGATAATGAGGACAGGAAGGACCCGGGTGGTTGGTTTTTTTTTCAGAAGCTCTTTTGCTCCACTGGATGAAGGAACAAGTGGAGATGAGTAATTTATTATCAAATATAATAAATATTTGTTGTTGTTGTTGAACGATATTGAAAGTTTGTAAATTTTTTGAGGGATTCAAGTTTTGCCTTGAGAAGGTCATATGAGATGGCTGACGTGACTTAAGTTTTAATGTGATTTCAGCACACTAGTTTTCGTGCACTAACTAAATTGTCAATTTACGTACTCTAAAATTGTTCCTCGCACGCACGCCTCTACTTCGATATACTATACCACACACAATATTTTTTCCTCTTCTTCTTCTCTGTAGGATACACAACTATATTTTTCAATGAACAAAACCAAAAACCAAACTTTTTTTTCTTCTCTCGTCTTCCTCCTCCTCCTCCTGTACCATTTGTCTATTAACTAGGTATATTAGTAGCTCTCGTAGTAAATACAAAATTCAATTAATATAATATACAAAAAAAAGCTTTCCTGCAATTTTTATACAATCTAATTTCATTACTCTGGACTGTCTAAAATACTACTCTTGTACTAAATATCTTTGGCATTTTGTCTCGGATTATTATATTCATGTGAAATACAGATACCTGTCCTTAATCTCGCAAATGATGCAGTTTCTAAATACTCTTGTCTGACACTTGGACTTGGTTCATTTTTGAGTGTGCACATGTCAAAAAATCTTCAGCAAGTCTGTGAAGGACATTGAATAAATTAAGAGCATTCGCGCCAAATATGATCACTAATTCTAAACAGAAAATTTTAACCACAATTAAATCATTCAAGAAATCTATAATACTCATCTACACGAACCGGGTATCAAGTTGTCAAGTAAGTAAATACAATGACTATTATCTATTTCATTTAGTAACTTTAAACATGAATTGTTTATATCCAGTACAAAGATAAGAATCTAAGAGATTTATTGTGACATCTCAAAACTTATTCTTTTTTTGTTCTAGTTCCTTCATCCGGTAAATAACAAAATTGTCATCTAAACTGACCCCAAGCCATTGAAAATCATGTCTAAAGAAGAAAGTAATATCACAAGAAAAATACTTTGTGAATCAACTTGAACATTTAAATATTTTGAACATTCATATTTTGATTGTCAATGTAAAACAAACTGACAAAGTTTGAAAAGACTTTTTTACTTATTTAAAATAAAACCTTGATTTGTAGTAAAATAACAACAAAAAAACTTGTCAATAATATAACAAACCACTTCTATCCCATAAATACTTTGAAGATTGTTCATAACATTATTAGTTTAGTTTGAAACACCAACTCGCTAATGTAATAATTGTCAAGATGTTGATAAGAGAGAGACAAGTATAATTATAAGAAGAAAAGAATTAATCACAAAAGAAGAAGTTTTCCAGTTGTAAACTCATTTATTAATATAATGTAATTTTACTAATGAATAAACTCATTAGTAAGTCTCTCTCTCTCCAACAAGATCATTATACAATGTTACAAACCTAAACTAAATAATAATATTATACTTTGACTACCTTTTGCAAGTTAATTAGCTTTGATAGAGGAATTTTTACAGATAAGTACTATTTAATTTGATACTAATTCTTCATTCTCAATAACAACATTATCATAACAAATTATTATTACAACCAACCACTAAATTTATTTGACTTTTTCATCAAAACTTCCGTTCCATTTCATCTCTTTCATCCCACACACACACACACACAAAACTTGCATCATCACAAAAACATGGAATAATTTTCCAATATCAAATTAAACAACAAATTATTATTAATTTTCACTATTAAAACGAAAATAATTTAAAAAAGGAAAGAAATCCTTACGATTTTCCATTTCTTCTTCTTCTTTTGGTAGCGTACACTGTTCCCAATTGATTCATCTGATGTTGACTAGTTGACTGCATATAATATAATTTTATTTGTAACACACTATGATGACGAGGAACAAGAGATCCAAAAAAATTAATTTTTTTGGATTTTTTCACGAAGAAAAATTAAACTAAAACTCTCTTCACCGTGTAAAAAAACGAGAGAGAGAGAGAGAGAGAGAGAGAGAGAGAGTAAGAGAAGAAAAAAACAATGGAACTTTTTTTTCCTCAAAATTTTGTAAATTTTCCTTGACAAGAGAAATCTCTGAAGTAAATGTTGGATCCGGTGTATTTTTACAATGGACAAGTGGTGCACCTTTTGTGATTGAAAATTTTGGTGGAGAGAGAAGATTGTGGTCGAAAAGGATGTTGATTCCCTAGATTCTAGTTACACACTGAAATTCCTACCTGGATTTTTTATCTCTCAATTGGGAGATGCCCTCCCTCATTGGCTCAACGAGAGCTCGAAAGGGCGGGCCAGTCATCTTAGCCAGTGCGACTTTAGCCAGTGCGAGAGGCGGAGGGGACGGGGCTGAAAGGAGGGATCTGAGTTCTAAGCTTTGGAAGCGTCTAACAAAATCCCTCGCTTTGATAACATGGAATCACATTTTATGTACTAAATCACTTGATAAATACTATCAAATTGGCCCCATCATAGTCCCCTGCCTCCTTTATCCTAACGGCACATTCCTAATTATTCCAATCCCAATTAAACTACTCTTCTCCCCGACAGTAAGAGACTGAATCCGGGAATTTAATTATTCAGCAATTTTATTTCTCTCTCCCGACTCTAACATTAATTTTTTTAAAAGAAATATTACAAATAAGGTTACCCCACACACACAGAATGAAACAAGAGACTTGACAAGTATCATTAAATTTAATGGCTAATGATAATGAGGGGGGGAGTGAATAAGGATATGGTCGTATATAGGAAAAGAGGTGGGAATTGAGGAGAGACAATACAAAGTAAATGGGGATAAAAATTACGTTTTGAAATCTTGTCTCTCACTGAAAAAACCTTCAAAAAATATAAGGTTTGCAATTTTTAAATTAATTTCATGAGTCATTTGTCCCTCTTTTGTTTTCTGTGTTGTATTTAACTATGAGTTAAGTATTTGGGTAAACAAATTCTCATGAACACATTAATTATTAATTTCGTGCAAACCCATTAACATTTTTAAATTTAGTAGGGCTCTACTCTACAAATTAGTTTGTCTAATATTTTTGAATTTATTTTATTTTAGTACAGTATTTTTTGGTATTTTTTTGTATAAAAGTTGAACCATGAATAAAATGACCTATCTATGATCAATGAACAGGGATAAAATTAAATTTCATTAAACTGTCAAATAAATTATTTGTATGGGTCAAATTAAACAGTTTAATTTTTAATTGAGCAGTGTCAATTCATTGCGAATGGACTTTTGTCCATTTTGTCATAAAAATTTGTAACAAACCATTTGTACATTGTAATTTAACGGGGAGAGGACTGGGTGGATAAAATGATTATATAAATAAATATTTAATAAAATACATTGGACAGTACATGAACACTATTTATGTAGTCCCAAATATGTACACCCAAAAATTTTAGATTGCACCCAGTGCCGTGTCAGTGTCTGTCGGAAGTGTGTAATTGTGACAGCAATTTCTTTCTTTACTCGTCTTTATTTTCAAAACCTTGAGCGTTTTTAGACTCAAATTTTTTGACACGTGCTTCCGGTTTTCAACGGAAAAGCTTTCTTTATTTCTTTTATACATTTTTTTTCAACAATATATTAACTGAATATCTTTTTCATTGACATGTAAACGATTTTATTTTACTTGTAAACCATTTTATTGGTCCAAAAAGCTTATTCTGTTGGCTAAACAAATACATTTCTATATCGTCACTTTCTTCTGTAATACACAAATTTCGACATGACAGGTGAATCAATGGTCCCGATAAATTTAACCTTGATTATAAACTGAGGAATTGATATTTAAAATTCTTATTTAATTAATTGCTCAACAGAAGACACAAGTGACTCGTGTAGTTTAATTGAGTCAAAGATTGTACCAATTAAATTAATACGTATACTCGTGTCCTTAATTTTTTGTCAATTGAACTGAGACTACAGGGAAATTTTTAAGGAAGACAAATTGTCTCTTTTAAATTGACAATGATACTATTTAATGTAAAGCTAATTTTGCTTCTAGACAATAATAAAAGCAGACATTGTTTACATGAACCCCTACAATTTTCTCAATGATCTGTCTATGATTAATTTGATTTAATTGGATAAATAACTTGTCAAGATAATTAATTAATCTCTCCACTTTTTCAAGAATGTTGGAACTTCCAACTTGGAAGTGACAAACATTTTACAATGATGGCTCAGGTCTCTCCGTGACAGAAATTAAATTAATGTCAATTGCAAAGAGACATGGAAAAAATGACTCCAAATTGTTAGTTAACAAAGTCGAATTGGTTTTGTAGTGACAACAGGTTTCATTTTATAGGAAAAAAGGATTTTCCTCCTGCTTTCAAAAAGATCTTTTGGTTAATGAACGACGTCGTCCCTTGCTCGTTAAAGCCTTAATCCTAAAGCTTGTCAACACGGGCTCAAATAAAAGTGAGACCTTTGCTCTCAGAATGTGACAACATTAACAGGATTGTCTTTTGCTCAATTGTTGAACCGTCTGAAGCGACTTTGCGTCGTTCCACGAACAAAAGAATAAAGTAACTAATCTATTTTTTCAATATAAAAGCCAAAGCCTACTGTCAAAAATTCTGCAGCCTGCAGACAAAGATGATCCGGATATATTAATTTTTTAGTAGAATTAAATCATGTCTCAAAATCATAATGTGTAGAATTAAATCATGATAATGAAATATAAAAGCCTTGAAATAATAAATGAGAGAGAAACCTTCAAAAAATATTTCAAAAATTTCACGACTGATTTGTCTTTTTTGTTGTCAATTATATTTTGTGCACATGATTAAACAAATTCCCATGCATACATTAATGAAAGACTATCAACATTTTTTACTTCGACTTGATTTTATGGCCATTGAGGCCATACTTGATATCTCTTTGTATGTTCTTTGTCATTCATAATAAGACGTCCATGAATTTTATGAATACAGAACACAAATACGTCACAATCTTACAATGAGCACAACTTCTAATTATATATCCCATTATAATTAGTTAATCAAGTTGTAGTTTCTTCAAACTTACTTGATTAACATTGTAAAAATCAAGTGTTTCATTTTCAACGAAGATTTAACTCCAGTCACGACACAAATTGGAGCTGCTGGCATGAATGAAAAAACCACCCAAAATAATTTAATGTAATTTAAACTTAATTGTGAATTGTGATTCTTTCCAGTATTTTGCCTGACAAATAAAAAAAGAAAAAAGAAAATTCACAGGGAAATGATTTAAATGTTACATTTTGTATATAAAATGACACTCAAGAAAAAGACTTGAGTTCTCACTCGTCCCTTTGTTGACAGTTTTTTAAACTGTACAACAAGGGGAGACAATTTAAGATAGATAGAGAGGACAAAAAGAGACAAAAGGTAAGAATGCTGGCTAGTGGATGAGTCAAAGGACTGTATCATCGTGTAAAATCTTGTGTAGTAATAATTTACAACTAAGGAAGGAAAACTTTAAGTAGTGGCAGTCTGCTCCCATTTACTCAACTCGTATCTATTACAAAAAACTTCAAAGATACCCCTTTTTTCTCTCTCTTAGATAAACTTTATAATTGTAGAACATTGTGCTGTTGTGTGTCTCCTTTTGATTTGATAAGTTGATAGAAGTTGATGAAAAAAAAATAAAATAAAACATTTTATATGCTAACGGAATAGAATGGAGGGTCTCAAGTTTGGGGTTGAATCAAACTAAAATATAAGAGAGAGAGAGAGAGAGAGAGAGAGAGAGAGAGAGGAAAAAAACGGTGAGGTTAAAAGTGAATTTAAGTGGTTGGGATTTATGTAGAGTGGAAAGAGGGAGGAAATGTCACTTGGCCCATTGAACAACTGTTTTTCAGAGTTTTGGACATGGAATGCTTTTTCTCTTGTGTAATTCATCCGTCGGGCAGTCCACCACCACCAACAAACAAAGTTCTTGACAATTCATTCAGTTCTACTTTGGGGTGAAACGATGGAAAAACCTTTTAAGCCCTCCACAACTCTCTCATAAATATTTTCCAACCTTTTAATGACCGCGGACAATAAATATCCAAATAAATTAATGTTTCCTTTTCCTTCTCTCTCTCTCTTTCAACTTTATTCTCATCGGAATACTCTTCTCTCTACAAAATTTATATCTCAATGTTATGTGATGCATTGTGGAGGAAAAAACCAAAAAAATACAAACTTTTATACCATTAACTTGTGAATCCACCCAAAAGATAATTATTATTAATCTCTTGATATTCCTCATTATACCAGGATGAGAGTTTCAGTTACTTAAAATTACATGACATTGACAGTGTATGCTCTCAAACTCACCCATTTTCATTTACATTTCTCTTTAATCATTGATTAAATCCCTTATCACAATTTTAAAATTAAGTATTTAATTAAATTTTTTTGTACAGTTTAGCCACTTGGCTGTACAATCAAAATATCTGACTTTGTAGCTGTACTTTTTGCTACAGTTTAATTTGTAATTTAATAATTTTTTATAATTAAATAATATAAAACTTCCTACTTAGTAAGTAGTACGTACCTTCATATCATCCAGCATTGTTGGCGCCTTGAGAAATCTTTGTGACACTTTGTGTAGACGATAATGGCAATGAGCCGACATCATCCTCATTGACCCCACGAACCTTGTGCCAACGATCTTTGCTCCAGACTAAACTAAAAAAGGAGAGTTATATTAATATTTTAATCTCCGTTTTTGCTGTATATTCAACCATCACTGTTTTGATAGTCAAGATCAATTTTTTTGACAGGGTCTTCTTACCATAGTGTTCTCTGGTCCTTCATTGTCCTTGTATTTAATCAAGTTTTGGGCACATGGGTACTTGCAGGTCACAAGCACTGAGGTCAAACAGATGACAAGTCAAAAAAAAGTTAGAAATGTAATTCCATTCCAGCACGTTCGCTTCGAATTCCTGTTTTTTGTGTAAACTTTCTTTCACTTATTTTACCACTGTCTGATAGGGAATAAGATGAGGAATATGATGGTATTGTGAACACTGACAAGAAAAAATTCGTGGGGTCACAATTCACAGATCGGATTTAATGTCACAATTTTTGCGAGTCAGTCACCGCATGGGAAATTTTTTGGAAATTTCGAAGGTTTCAAAAAAATTCTCTTCGCGCTCGAGTTTCTTTTCTCCACAAGAAAACTTTTTCGTTCTTTTTTTGACTCGTCGTCTATTTGACCTCAGTGCTCGTGACATACAGCGTGACATGCATCCCAAACTTACACACAACATTTATACCATGTCATTTAAGGACCAAGGATGATCGTCATTAAAATCCGGTGACAAAAAAATTATTTTGACTCTTTTAATACAGAAGTGATTCAATCACTGTGATTGGATTCACAGAATCCCAAAATGAACTATTGAGAATTGAGAATATTGTCTTAACAGTACTTTGAGGATCATGTTTGATCTGTAACAATAGTCTTCTACTACAAGAATTTAAATTAAAAAACAGTTTAAAGACTGTAAAACTGAGCCAGCATTGGCAAACTATGTAACTTCATTTCATAGCAGTGGCAATTTTGTTTTTCCTCTAAATCATAGATCAGTAGGAGAAATGAGAGAGAATGATAAAAAATAACAACAGGTGAGTATCAAAAATTGTGTCAAACAAGTTCAGACATGTCGAGGATAGTGTGACTTTATTTGGGTATGGAAGGCGGAAATTGAATGAAAAATTTGAGGGTTATGAGGAAGAGAGAGAGGCATGGTGACACACAATATTGTGTGTCTATATGTCAGTGCAGACACTACAATTAAGTCATATGTATGTAAATCCCCAGTTAATAATTAAACTCCCCTGTCATATAATGTTGCATAGTTGATGAGCTTCTTCACATTATTTAGTGGAACACATTCCATCAATATCCCTTGTCCCTACATTTTGATACAACGCCTTGAAAAGTCACTCGTAAAAAAATATGCACTTAATATGGTAATTATTTTTATACATTTAAACACAATATTCATATCCTCCCCCATGATTCTCACGCCAATTAACTTGATAAACTGTACACATACAAAGAATTATTAACAATTGAATCTTTCCACATCCACTATCCACGGAAACAAAAATTCTCAGACATTTCTCATCCTCAAATCCTTTTCTCTTTTCTATATTCTCAAGCTCATTTGTATTAAATTATCCAACTCTTAAAAGTTTAAAAATGTTTCAAAACATTTAAAAAAATCAAACTCAGCCTTTTTTTAAAAAAATATTAGTCTCAAAAAATATATACAGAGAGCTTTCCTTTTCTTAAAAATAAAAATTGTAGTGGATGCCTCAAAGACAAAAGTTTTAAGTATTTTAAACAAGTCAAAATTATTTTAATTCCCCTTGGGCCTCCTCAACACTCGACTCATCAAAAAAAAAAGAAGATATTCAAAGAATATAAAAAGAGTCAATTTCCATTTCCAAGATTTTTAGCACCAGCAGCAGAATAATGATGATGCTGGAGATAGAGAAAAAGATGGAGAGGGGGGAGACATATAATTTGTGAGAGAAGTCTGATGAATGTTGAATAAAATAAAAGAAAAAAAAGTTTTTTGAGGAGTAGACAAATTGTGGAATGTAGAAATTTGAGTTAATTCATATAATAAAAACTACAATAGGAAAAGGCAAGAGAGAGAGAGAGAGAAATGTGGGCTGTGGAGTGGTTGGTTGAGCATTAGATGATAAGAAGATGATGATGAAGAGGAATTAATTATTAAATTTTATGGAGCCCCCAATGAGAAATTGTGTAGTCCATGTTTGTCCTTAAAGAACCCCACATCCAACACACAAAACAAGAGCAAGAGCCAAAGAGGAGGAGGAGAGACGAAGCACTTTGTGGGAATTGAAAATAATAATCATCATATTGAAATGAGAGAGAGAGAAAGAGGAATGAAATGGCTATGAGATTGGGCCCTTTTTTGTAATATATAAAAACAGAGTACTATAATATATAGTTGTACAATGATAGTCTCGGAGAGAGAGAGAGAGGCTCTTCCCCCTGTTTGTAAATTGTAAAATGTAGAATAATATATAATAATTCCTTTGAGAATTTCCTACATGCTACTCCGACTAGTTGATCATGCAATTCAAGTGGTGACATGCAATAAATTGCCATCAGCCATATTTTTTCTCATGCAAAAACACTTTTTGATTGACAGGCGCAAGTATATTTTATACAAGTGTTGTTATGTATATTATTGTTGTATTATATATATTCTTTTTTTTATTCCCAAACGAACCACACTTATTTTCTATTATTATTATAATAACAACGTATTATTCTCTCTCTCTTCTGGCTCTTGGCTCTATTCTCTCTCTCTGCTCTTTGCTCTTTTTCCCTATATTTTCTAATATTTTCCTCTATCCCCTGCATTTCAATGCATTCTCCCTTTGCTTCTCTTTTCGTAGTTTAGTTTGCGTGTTCCCCATTTTTTTTCATCTAATTCTTTGTTCTCTTCCAATTTTTTGAAAAAAAAAGTTTTGTGCCATCACAAATAATATTATTATGGAGAAGAGAGTATAAAATTAAACGGGAAAAATATTCTATGGGTCCCTCTCTCTCTCTCTCTCTTTCAGAGATGGATTATTATTTTTTGACTGTTGTTATCATGTAATTGCAACCACCTCAAAAAATGTTACGAGATACATACAAGAAAGACTCTCTTTAATACATTTTTTTGGAAAAAAGAGAGCCAAAGCCTCTAGTCTAGCCAAACCCACAGAAAATTAGGAGAGAGACCGGATATCTACGTTTATATGATATTCCAACTATATAAACATTTTTTTTAATTTTATTCTGAAGGATGACAAACAGATAACATTGTTTCACTTATATATATATTCTTCTCTCTCCCTTTTTATTATTTCACTTTTTACTCCAAATTCTCCCTCTGTCTCATTCCACATGAGAAACTTTTGTCTCTCTCTCTCTGTCTTTACCTTCCTCTATAAAATGTAGAAAAATACAAATCATCAAAAGACACACACACAAAACTTACAAGGCCATGGAACTAATTCTGTACAACATTTTTATCACATTTTTTATATCCACAAATCAACAAGACAATGATGCCATTATTTTTTTTTATCTTCATCCTGTCCTGACAATGTCAACTGTCTATGTTTATCTCCCTTTTGCAAATTATTTAAATTTCTTTTGACTACAGATGGACAAAAAAAGTTTTTAAAAATTAGTCTCTTGTATTTAATCGTTATCTAATGCTTTAATGCTCAAAGATGATTTTTAATAAGATCAATTATAAAATTCTCAAAAAGATTTTAAGAGGAGGATTAAGTTGGTACAGATTACAGATATACAATCTTACATTGTATAATAATGCCCGAGAGGGACAGTTTCTCTCTCTTTTGATGAAGACTTGCTCTATAATCTTTTTTAGCTGTTTGAGAAAAACATGGCGGCGCCAAGACCGAGAGTCACCTCCATAATTTTTTAGAAATACATGAGCAACAAATTTTACAATTTACCTGTGTGTGTGTACACTGTACAGATATAGGTACGACGTATATTAATATTTGAGATGGACATTAATATTGAGTGGAATTTTGGGGAGGTCAAAAAAAATAATTAAGAATAAATAATAAATATTGTTTATTTTAAAGAAAAGAACTTTTTTTATTTCCCCTTCTTCCTCCACTCTTCTTGTTGATTTCCCTCTCATTTTTGGGGGGAAATGCATACATCAAATCGATTGTAATCATGAGGCCAAGCCCGGAATTACACTGCCCATTGCCGTCTCCTCTGTGGTTGAACACAACCTTTGTGTCATTTCCCGTCTGTCGTTTTACCTTTTGTTCAAGTTGAGACGAGGGAGTTGTTTTTCTCTTATTTCTTTATATCAAAAAAGGACTATAAAAACTTTTTTTTTATAGAGAAAGAGAGAGAGAGAGAGCATACCAATTTGGTCTAGCGATACGATAAAGGGGGGCTAAAGAAAATGTTTCCAAAAAAAAAATTATGCGGTAGACCAAGTAAAGTACGAGGGTAGGTCCCTTTCTCCAATTTTCGGTGTTTGGTCTGTTTGTGTTCAGCCTGGTTTTTCTCTCTCGGGGGGAGTGTCGTTTGTCGAGAGTTTTGTTGTTTTTTTTTGTGTGGATAAAGGAATAAATTTTTTGTATATAATTTCTGTTAAAGTATAGTCAAAAGGAATAGTTTTTTTTGATAGTCATCTCAACCCTTTTTTATCAAGCTCTGGAGCTGGTGGTGGAAGGTGTCGTTATTTTTATATGAAATATAATCTCAATTTTATACATTTATATTTTGGACAATCTACATGGATAAAGTCTATCAAAAAATAAAACAGAATTTTCAACTTACACGAACATGAACAATTACCCCCTTGCTCATAATGTAGCTTTTTTCCCCTCAAAAAAATGTTATCAAAAAATTTCTACCCTCTATTTCTACTTTTAGTTTTTTTTCTACTCTCCATAAAAATGAGGGAGGGCGGTCAGGAAACGATTAAGAGAAAAATTTTCATTTTATTTTTTCAAATACATTAAATTGATAGACCCACAAGGTAGCCAACACATACATTCATTTTACAATAGGGTCACCTTTTAGGTCAATAGACATCCGCAGTGCGGGCGTCTATTAAAATTAAAAGTTTTTTGCTTTGTGATTATTCTCTTGGGTTTTATAGTACATTTTTATAGACGTGATGAAGATTGAGGAATTGTATTGGGAATAAATGATCAAGTTTTTGTAAGATTTTGGGAAGACTACGGTAAATGATACAGAAAAAAAGGGAAATGGTTTTGTTGTGACTAAAAGATAATGGAGTGGAGGAAA
The DNA here is from genome assembly GCA_034700945.1 of Arrhopalites spinosus. Taxonomy (NCBI): domain Eukaryota; kingdom Metazoa; phylum Arthropoda; class Collembola; order Symphypleona; family Arrhopalitidae; genus Arrhopalites; species Arrhopalites spinosus. Next base: position 18,246 of record JAQIVZ010000748.1, on the reverse strand, counting down.
GCCTCACATGTGTGATGGCTTTTGTGGTAGACAGTGATGGTGTCAGTGTTCATGTTTTGGATCTTCATTCAAGTAGTCGACAGCATATCATGACCACTGAGGTCACGACATGGAACAATTGCGTGTCCTAGAGTCTGCCCCATATACAAATCAAACTCATAATTTTTTAAAACCTTGTCAATAATACTTTGTAAATATTTTATCCTTCTCTTTTCTTCTCTGCCATTTATCATTTTACTTCTCTCTCTCTCTATTTGATAGACTTCATTTGTTTTCTCTGTAGACCATTTTATTTAATAGAGTTGTACCTACAGGTAGTTGATTGTCAATTGCAATACTTTTTGAAAGACGAGTTATAATGTTAATGTACTTACAAATATTGACGACACGTGTCAGTAAAAATGTGGAGGAAAAGACTCTTGTTACATCATTTACATTTTAAACGTTTCATTTACAAACTGTATAAATGTACTGTGTTTTATAGTTGATGAAATATTTGGCATTTAGATGTAATTTACCTGGTAGTCATGTTCATCTTTTGGTTGGTTGTAAGCAATAGTGTAAAATTTGTTAATATGAGATCTTTTGACACTTTATACAAATGGTCTTGACTCTTGGGTGTCTTTTTTGTAGTTGAAATGAAATGAGTTTTTCTGGTTAGAGTTCTTGTTTGGTCATTTTGACTGTCATTTTTGAGGAGGTGAAGGCTGTGTGATCACGGGAATAAAAATGAGACTAATTTTTCATTGTCTAACAAATAAAATGAGATAATTTATAGACATTTAAATTGACTAAATTGAGATCTTCCCGTGCTAGTTGTAATACTCACAAGAGACTAACAACTGAAAAAAACTAATGCCCGAGTTGATTTGTATTGTGGAGTTGCTTCTTATAAAAAAAACTAATTCAGTGAAAATAGCAAGTAGAAACTGTACAGGCAATCCATTTTGGTCCAATATTTCATATTGTAATTTAAAGTTTGCACACTTTCTAATTGTAATTGGTAGATGATGCTGGCAATTATCAAAACAAAACGCCTATCATCTCATATTTTTTACTCAACTTGTACCTACATGAATCCATTTGTGTAGAACGTCTACTTCAACTTTAGGGATGACAGCGTGGAATATTTTGTGCTCCACATGAGGGTCAGTATGATGTTTTAACCCAGAGTGATTCATTGGCTTCCGTTAAGTTTATCTTAATCGTTAAAATAACTTTTATTCTTTGCCATTCTTTTCATTGTCTTTTTTCCGTTGCCTTTGTAGTCATCTCAAAATCACAGCAATTTTTCCTTTAAATTAAGTTTTATTCGGTTATGTCAAATAATGTAGCAAAAAATATCCTCTACTAGTCTCCTGTATTAAAATCACAATATTTTAGTACTGCCAGTGTTTTTGTTAATTATGTATGCCGGAGGATGTAAATGAATTAAAAGATGACATTTTTATTATTCATCCCTTTAAATATACACTACAATGACAACGTCAGCTCTTGAAACTTCATTTGGTGGGGATATTTTTAATTTATTTGGATGATTATTTTTTAAAGCATCCTGTCAAGTCATAATGAGCAACTTTAACCATTTAAAGTGAATGACTCTTTATTTTAAGTGAAATTATACTAAAATTTTCAGACTGATGAGTTTTGTTGAATGAGATTTCTACATGGTAGAAGTGAGATCACATTTGAAACTTGAAACACAAATATTTTTAAGCCCTGAAAATGACTACCAAACAAAGATAAAAATTTGGTCATTTTTCTTCAAACTCATTAATGTGACTGGAGATATTTTATGCTCATAAAATTCTTTGGTCATCTAGAAACTTCCATGAACATAGAAAATAGTGCAATAAACAAAGAGAGAAGAGCAAACAATGTCAAATTTTTTATTTGCATGATAAATATGCAAATCAACCAAAGCCCTAAATTCTTAAAATGCCCGTAACTTATGATGGGGCATGGCATGCCAAGAAAATTTAAATGATTTTAAGTGTGTATTACTGACCACAAAATAAATTAGACTGTAATAAATCAAACCTTTCTGAAAAGTCCGTTTTCTTAACCTTTCGGAATGATGACTAAAGTGAAAATTTATTTTACCTATTTATTTATGTGCGGTCTTAATGAGACGTCGACAGAGCATCACCTCAAAAAATCCATATGGTATGCCTCATGTTTTTTTTCCAACGTGGCCAAGCACATGTTACATCACCATGTAAAAATGTCATTCAAAAAACTCGTCAAAGTCTGAAAAGGTCAGTATAATCTCAATTAAATAAAAAGTCATTCAAAAGGTTCAAATAACTAAAGTTACTCATTATGACTAGACAGGATGTTTTAGAAAATAATCATCAAATAAGTTAAAAATATCCCCACTGAAATCAAGCTCCTAAAGTTGCAGTTATAGAGATCTATAAATATTTATAAATAAATTTATCAATTTTAGAATTTATAAATTCAGCAAAATCATCTTAGAAGCTCATAAAGTTGAATTTGTGGCTGTAAAATATAAGACTGAAACTGTAAATATTTAATTTTTTAATTTGATTTTGAGTATTCAATCTAATGCAATCAAGATAAATAAAGTCAAAAATACAAAAAGTCAAAAGATTATTTTCATAATGCTGATAAAGCCAACTCTTTTATTAATTTACTTCATATCCATTGGAAAATACATGACAATTTATAATACTCCTTAACACATTCTTTCGTTGTTCAAGATAAAAAAACTGTTCTTCACACAAAGTCAAATATTCAATTGACACTCAATAAAATAATAATCATTGACATTATAAATTTGTAGTCAAAATATACGATTTTTTTCTTTTCCGTTCCAGTTTTTTGTTCATTTAGCACATGAGAGGAAAAATATAATAATAATTAATAATTATCTTTGGGAGTAAAAAGGAAAGAGGAAACAAGAAAAATTATTGTTCTAGCTCTATTTGTATAGTCGTGACTCAATTTATAATAAACCTTAAAAAGATATTAAACAAGAATTAACAAGACTTAAAAGAAACAAGGAGGAGGGAAGAAAATAGTAGAGGGGGATGGGGAGAAATTACAGACAAGAAAACAAGAAAATTTAGAATTAAAAAAAGTCTGAATCACAGAAATGCAGTCAATTATCATTTTAAACTCGTTTTTTTGTGTTACATCAAATACAAATATATAATTGACAAGAAGATTTCTTCAAGTTTTGACAAGTCAAGAGACAAAAAAGTTGTACAAAAAATTTTATAAGCTGCTAATTATTTTACACAATTCTAAAAATTAATTTAGAATGCGAAGGAGACTCGTGGGGAGTTGAATGAGGTGGAGACGAGAGCTGGTTGAGCGACAGCCTGTAAATCATATAATTTATTAATTAATTATCAAATCCACATTTAAATATTCACAATTAAATAACTCATTTTCTTAAATAACTTACAGCAACTTGTCTGAATGGCTGAGCAACAGCGACTGGGGCCTTTAAATATAAATTAAAATTAATATTAATACATTAAATTAATTAAATTAAAAATAATTTTATTTATATTAATTATTTTTACAGCAGCGACTTGACGGAAAACTTGGGGTTGATGGGCCAAGAATTGGGGTTGATGATGAGCAACAATTTGGGGTTGAGCAATCACTTGTGGGTGGGCAACAGCGACTGGAGCCTTTTTTAATAAATAATTAAAATAAGTAATTCAAATAAATTTTAAGCTGTCAAAAAAATTCATGTAAAAGTTTCAAAAGGAAACTCACACGGACAACTGGCGCAGCGGCGACAACGGTTGGAGCCTATTCAAAGAGAATCTCAATTCAATTCAATTGTCTCTGAGTAGGCTACTCTTACTGTTGACACTTAATTAATTTTTAAAAACTTACACGGACAGCGACTGGGGCAGTTCCGGCAGTTCGGTCAACGACGGCGTTGAATCCGTTGACGGGGTCAGCAGTGTAGGTGACGGTACGGATGGAACCATCGGGTTCAACAAGGGAGTATTGTCCCTTGACAACATCTCCATCACGAGATTCACTGGCAGACTTGGAGTCTCCGGTAAGAGAGTCGGAGATACTGTAGGCGTAGTTGTATTGTGGATGAGGGTCAAATGGCTCTGGTTGGGCAACGACAGCCTTGGCAATTGGGGCTCGGACAGCGACTGGAGCTGGCAAGAATTGGGGTTGAGTTACGACGGCGGGTTGGTGAGCCAAGAATTGGGGTTGAGCTACGACGGCGGGTTGATGGGCCAAAAATTGGGGTTGAGCGACGACGGCGGGTTGATGGGCCAAAAATTGGGGTTGAGCAACCTGGAAACCATTGTTGAAACCATTGTTGAACTTTTGGTTTAAGTGAAGTAATAGAATTTCAAATATATATTACATAATTCTTATGCCTATCCTAACACCCTAATCACACAACGGTTAAAATTTAAAATTTAAATGCCCATTATAATGCCGCAATTCATTTCCTCTCTTTGGTGTCTATTTTGGTTCTTACATGTTGTTGGAAAAATTGTGGTTGGGCATGGAAAGGTGATGCAGCTACAGTCTGAATAAATTTCTTGTAATTAGCAAAAACAAAAGCCTAGCCTCTAAGTCACAAAAATGGCGCAATCAATTTAAAACTCAAAGATTCTTACCCGGACACCTGGATGACCAACTTGGACAAATTGGGGAGCACCCATGGTCACGGCGACCAATCCGAGGAAAACGGCAACCTTTTGAATTTTTATTCAAAAATAAAATTTTAAAACACTTTTTTCAAAATAAATAGTAAATACTGATTTGTTCACAAAATACTGAAGAAAAATTCTCAAAAAATTGAGAATTGAATAAAAAACACTTGAGAAGTAAATTTCTCATCTCTCACCTTGTACATTATGGCTGAGGAGATTTGTTTTCAAAGAAAACTTGAAAGAATTATTGGAGGAATTGACTGATTGTTGGAGCAAATGGCTACTGATAATTTTTAACAGTGGACATGGGCCTTTTATACAGGAGAAATATTATTTGGAGGGAGGACTCCTAGCTAGGGAATTTAAATGTGGTGAGGTGTTTACTATCCTTTTCAATTAAAGAATTATTTTGACCGCGTCTCCAAACACCAAAGAGTCTCCCCCCACCATTTTTTTCCATACAAAAAAGTACACCCATTACGTCAACCCCATACAAGATTACATTGGTAATCTTCTTACGATTAATCTTCTTGTCTCTAATAACCGTTATATGTACATTGTACATGTGACTACTATTATGCATGCTAAAAACACATGGAGAGGGACAATGAGGGGTAAGGAGAGCATGAAAAGATGCAATTGTTGGGTGTTACCATCATCATACACACACACACACATAGCCAGACACAAGGAGAGAGATGACAGAGGAGAGGAGTACAAGGAGGGTAGGCAAGAAACCTAATATTAAATATCATCCACATTATTATATATATCATAATTATATAACGACTCTATCCAAATTATCTCTCTCTCTCTCTCTCTCTCCCACTTTACTTTGACTACAGGCGGCCCCATGTATCAAAAAAATCTGTAAATATTATTATTCAGTTGACTCTTACTTAATTATTAACGTGTGTGTGTGTGCAATATACAATACACACACACACAGTTTCATCCCTTACGTGTAGATTCAAGTAAAATATTAGTTATTGTGTACATACTACAAATTGTTGCCCCTTTTCTGTTACGCCATGTGTGTTATCTGTATGTTCTTGTCTATGATTCATTGATTCAATTCCACAAGAGAGAGAAAAAAAGTGAGTTTAATTGATGACAGAGAGACCGCATCGACTCATTCAGTTCAAATAATTTTAATAATCTCTCCACACAACACACAGACACAAACTAGTCTTGTTTTGTCTAGTTTAATTATCGGTAAAGTGGACTTGCTCTAACTCTACCTGGGCTCTCTTTTTGATATACTTTTTTTTATTGCAATTTAATGATTGGTTTTCAATATTATTACCCAAGTCAAACTCTTTTTCATTTCGTGGTCAACTGCTATCAAATTATTATTTTTTTCTTGTAAATTGTAACATGAGAGATCTCATTCATTCAAGAGAACAAGGAGGAGGAGGGGGGAGAGATTATCTTCTTAAAGGTTAAACTCATTTTTTCACCCCCAAAAAAATTGTATGAAAAAAAAATGAATAGGAAAAGGGAATTTAATTTGAATAAAATAACTTAATCACCAAATAAATTATATTTTTTTGTAGGAAGTCAATACTTGAAAATTATTTGTACATAATCTGACATTTCATGTTTGAAGAAAATTGAAGAGATTTTTTTCTTTTTAAAAAAAGAATTTTTGTTGAAATAAAATTATTGACAATGTTTTTCATGTGTGGACCTTGAGTGCATCACCATAAAAAATTAATGGAGAAGGGTTGGACATTAAGTATCAATTGGAATGAGATGAAGGTGATCAATTTCTTTATGGGGATGTTCAATTTTAAAATCATCTTGATGGATTTCAATAAATTATCATGATGGTGGTCTACGAGTATCCTCCTAGTCAAAGTGAGATAAGTATGGGGGAATAAAAAAATCAACTTCCTTTTTCTCAGAGAGACCCACCGTGAATTACTTATATTATTCACACATGTTAAAGAAAAAAAAGGTGTTTGTATAAAATATTTAAACATGAAAATCTGTTACACATGAAAGCATTCTCCTCAAATTACCTCTACCTTGGCATTTCAATCAAAATCCCTTTAAGAAAAAAAAGTATTATAATACCTATCTAGTATTCCATCATTCTCAAATATTATTTATACTAAATATTCCATAATAATTCAATACCATTTTATTTTATAAAAAAAATCATTATTATTGATATTCATTTGAGTGGATCAAACTAGATATAGCAAGGAATATTAGTTTACCTGTAATAAATAAAAGGAGGCGATTATTTTATTTTTTTTACTTCTTTTTTTGTCAATGGAATTTTTAAGTTTGAAGGCAAATAAAAAGAGAAGAAGTCTTTATGATGACTTGTCGTGTGTTATGTATCTTTTTTTTTTATTATTTCCACCTATGTAAACACACCAACACACCAAGTAACCAACAAAATACATTTTTAATTGACATGCCGTCGACATTGGACAACTTGTCTTATTAAGTGCAGGAGTCAGGACATTTAAAAGAAAAACTGTTAAAAAAACTTTGTTTTTAATTTAAAGGACATTTGCACTTTTTTTATATCTCTTCCCCCCTCCTCTTCGTCGTCGTCTTTGTAAAGTTTATCGTGTAAGAAAATAAAGTAGTAGTACCACTTTATTTTATTATTTCTCTTACGATTTGTCTTTTGGCCCCTCCATTCCCATTTATTGTTTGTTTGTATTTTAATTATAATTATTGAACTAGATTTATTCAAAAACAAGTGACAAGGTTTTATTTTTTGTGGATTTTAATCCATAATCTGGAAATTGGACCAATATCTCACCCCCCTCCTCCTCCTTGTTTTCAATATTACTGAAATCCAGAAATGGCCAGATGTACCATGCAAAAAAAGACAATGGCAATGGACAACTTTTGTGAAGAATTAACATTTTAAATTTTATAAAAAAAAATAGTTTAAAATAATTAGTTGATTGTAATAAAAATAAGAATACATAAATAATAAAATGGAAAATTAATATTATCGTCTCTCTCACATGTAATTAAATTTACAAATCTGGTTTAGTGGTTAAGGTACATATTGGTCACTGGTTACTTTTGCATTGGATTATTGAGAGAAGGTGCAGATTCTATAGAGAGAGAGAGAGGAGATTATACAACATTTAAATGTTGATAATGTTATAGATGACACATGTAATAATTTTAACCTTAAAAGGGGAGACAGATTAGATTACAAAGGGGGTTAAATAAATTGGAGAAATATTATTTTAATCACATTTAATCTAATTAAACAATTAAAGGATTTTTTTTGGACTTGACAAATATGGGGGGAGTGGTGTATGAATATTATTAATTAATTCATGGATTATATAGATTAAAAATGTATCAAGTGTAAATTATATTGAACCATTCACTTTAATATTAATACAGACACACACAGACAGACAGAGAGAGAGAGAGAGATTGTCCAAAGGGATTGACCGTCAATGGGGTATGGCTTGGTCATAATAATTGTAAATTATAGTTATTTCGTAAATTTGCATCCATCCCATGTAAAAAATTTTAAGTGTAGTGTAGGCTCTGCATAAAATAAATCTCTGATGCAATCATCATGTCCAACTTTGACTAAATTTTTATTTAAAAAATTCTTTTTGATCTCTTTCTACTTTACTTGGATTTCAACTCCTCAGTTTGTCTTAAGAGAGAGAGAGACATGATCTGCATCGGAGATAATAATCATCAAAATGATGATAATCAAAACAATTGTGACCACAGTCAGTAATAATAAAAAATATTGTAATGATTTACATCTTACTAATTTAATAGTAGCAATAAATAAATACCAAGGAGTCCTCATTCATCTCAAGTTACAAAGTTGTCGACTTTTAATTCTCATAATTTTATATGTCAACTACAAAAATTCATATAGTAAAATGACTAGGACAATAAAAATTACTCACAATTTGTTTTCACCTCCATCTTGACTCAACAATTCTTGAGTCATGATCATCATTTCCTTTCAAGTAAGGATTAAAAAACAAGTCATAAATTATTATTTTTTTCAATATCAACAAATGAAAAAACAACCCCTCCCCTCTCCTTCTCCTCCTCACCCTCTATCAATTTATTCAATGTTGATGATCATTTAAAAATGATTTTATTTACTTGATTAAATGGGGTAAATATTTTTATTGGATCTAGATTTTAGCATAAAATATTATTTGCTACTGATGAGTTGGATAGAGTGGAAGGTCATACATATTAAATGAATTGGAATTTTCAATGCTTTTTTAAAATTAACAATAAATCTACATTAATTGTTGTTTGCAATGTACATAACAACTATTCATTTGTTAGTGTAATTATCAATCAAATTAAAATTATTTCAACTCTCTTTTTGTATGTATAACCTTTGTTAAGCTTCTTTTTTATCAAACATCATCATCTGCACGCATATTGCGTGTTTAATTCAACTTAAATAATTATTTATGCTCCCCCCACCCGTCCCTCTCTCTCTCTTCTCATCTATTATTCTAATGAGGAGGTCAAAGTAAAAAGTTTACTTATTAACTTTTTAGACTAATTCAGTTGAACCACTTTTATTCAACATGTTTTTCAACTTGACCACCATGGACCATGGTCATTAATTGTAATTTTATCGTACAATTCTGAGAATTTTGAAAACCAGTCAATTTATTCAATCAGGAATCATGATTGGCATTATTGTACATTAATATTAATATTATTTAATCTAAATATTATTTAAATATTTAACTACAATCCCTACTTCTTTTTTCTTTCTTTGATTCCTCGACCTGGGATGTCGCAATGGAGGATGAGGAAATAAAAAAAAGACAATTTGAGATTGACGATTGACTAAATTATTGCACTCCTGCATCTTGGTCCTTTTAAATTAAAGAACTGATCTTAATTCTCAATTCAACTGCACCTCTTTTTAATACTCACCTGATATTTAGGCAATTAGGGGAGAGAAAAGGATTTTTATTTGGTCTCCTCCTCTCAAAATGGGCATGCAACAATTTTGTTTGTACAAATTTAACTAGAGAGAAAAGATTTGTAGACAACAAAATGAATCCACCTTTATACAATACACACAAAAAAAATTGGTTATGCAATTAATCTTTAATTTTCTACTTTGTCGAACATTGTTGTTACGTTACAAACACAATCAAAACGGAGCGTCAGCGATTAGAGATTACATTGCCAGTTTAATTTAGAACTTACATTGATGATGATAAGGAAATGAGAAATGAGACTCTTTTTTTATTTTCAATTCCTCTTGCACGATCTTCCACGTGTTCAATACAGATTGTCTACATCTCTCAAAAGAGTCAGACTTTGAGACACGTTCAAATTGAAATGAAAAAAGAGAGCCGCAATTGCCCCCCCCCTCCTCCTCTTCCCCTCCTCAAAATTAAAACATTATTTTTTTCTATTTCATAACTTTACAATTGGAATTTACATAAAAATGAGGGTAAGACAGACTACCAAGCAAAGAGAAAATTATTGATGGAGTTATTTCAAAATGATGGGTATTTTAATTGAATTTAGCCCATGTCTATCCCTAATATTTCCACAATATGTACAATTTGTATTACAAAAACGTCAATCGTGGTTTGACTATAATTTTTTGGTGTATGGGAAATTAATTAGTGTGGCATGACATTAGGACAAGTAAAAATGAATGGGGAAATAATTTTAAGAGTCTGAAGTGAAGACTAGAGGAAGAATTTTCATTCATAAATTTGGGGAAGGATTTGGAGACGAAAAAAGAATTTCCTCATGAAGAATAGTTATCAAGTCATTTAATATAATAATAAAAACAAGTTTAAATTAATTATGAATAAAAGTAATGGGAAAGAAATGGGGAAGGTGATGAACTTAGTGAAGTTATCATCACTATGTATGCTTAACAAGACACTGAAGAAGCATAATTTAATCATTTGTTCATGTCTTGATTCTTAGAGGGAGGAGGGGGGAAAAAGTAGTTGCTCATCTTTTTTATCTCTGACATCTTCATTGCTTGACCAACTAAAGTACAAATGGTACATATGTAGTATACACTTTTAATATGTACATTAATTTATTATCACACCTGCCAACCATCATACTGTGAGTTGTTGTCATTTCCAATTAAATTCAATTTCCTCAATTCTTCTCTCCCCTCCATCCATCAATTTTAACTCTTCAACTTCTTCTCTTAATGAACAAGATTAATTAAAACAATATATCTTTTTAATGATCTACTTTATTCTTGAGTAAAAAAAGTAATCTAACGAAAGCATCATCTAAATTATTTATAAAAGTCTTGGCGGCTCTACAACCACCGAGCGGCGTCCAACTCTCTCATTTATTTTTTGATACAAATTAATTTTTTTTTACAATTTTATTTTATTTGCAAAAAATAATGCGTAAATGTTCTAGTACATGAAAAAGTGCGTTAGTCAATTTTGAAGGGGAAGAAGTAGAAGCAAAAACCAGATATGGGAAATCAATATAAAATAAAATTGAAACAATAAATAAACATAAATGTCACACATTAAATTCAACAATTTACGAGCCAGATACAAGGAAGATGAAGGGAGAGAGAGAAAAATATATAAAAGAGAACCTTTAAAAAAGACAAATTTAATGATCAACATGATTAGTTTAAGGAGTGTGTACAATGGTAATGGTTGTCCAACAAAAATTAAGTGGAGAATATTTTGTACGACAAATAAATAAAATAAAAGATAAATGGAGAGATAAATAAAATACAATTGGTCATAAATGTATTTAACCCTGTCAGCAGTGCTAGGTGGCTTGACTTGTTCTTCATCTGTTTTTATCTCTTTTTTTTATTTTGCAAAAAAAAATTGAGGATGACATGAGAGACTTTGAGACTGAAGTGCAAAAGATGCAAATTGCAAGTCATAAGCATATCAACAAATCTCTTTAATGTTATTGTAGTCAGTAACCGATATTCTTGTTATGAATTTTTTTGCACTTGATGTAGAGCATATTCTTCATCTCCTAAGTCAAAAGTCCTAAGGGGGATCAAGTTTTTCTTTGCTTAAATTGTTTTTTTGCACGTCTCACATGAATGACAAAGTGATGATATTACTACTGTGCATTGTTTATTATACAGAGGTCAAAAAAAATTCTTTTTACAAAAGGTGTGACCGCTATTTGTCATTTTTAAAATAATATTTTAATATTTTTCTTTTTGAATTATATGAATCATGATGCAATCCATTAATAAATTGGCTGTCTCTCCACAAATTTTATCTCATCAGTTTGAAATACCAGAGAAGGAAATTGAGATTAAACTCTAACTATTCTACCACATCTCACAAAGTTATTAAATTTACATAACCCCTAATAATTAATTTTTTATTATTATACAAGTCATTGACATGAAGAATTAATTTAGTGTCACAATTAAAGACAATTTTTTTTCAATCCATTTATGTCTCTATTTTTTGTATTGAGAAATCAACAAGGCTCATCTTTGGACTAAAATCATCATCGTATTTCTCACTGTCTGTCTTAAAAATCTCTTCATTGACACATTCACCCTTGACTGTAATTGGCCAGTAAATCAAAATGATCTCATTTTTTGAAAAAAAAGTCAAAAAAATAATTTTATGTACAGATATATCTGTATTGCAGATTCTGTAAGGGATGAGATGACAAAGACTTTATTTTTTATGATCTAATTATTTCAAATAAAGAAAAAGTAAAGTTGAAATTGTGGTTGTGTGGAAGTGTTGAAAAGAGTCAATAAATAAATAAGTTACAAGTGTAATTGTTCTATGATGAATTTTTTCATTTAGTTTATTCATGAATGGCTACTTGACTTGTAATCTGTACCTACAACATGTTTTAAAGACCATTCGTCTGATCAATTTTTTTGTGTCTGAATAGAGGAGACTGAGGGGTAGGAGTTAGTGGTAACTTTGACCTAGATAATTTAGTTAAAATTGAAAGTGGTTCTGCATAAAGTCACATAATTGCAATGCATTCCTTTTTGAATAAAGTTGATTTACGCGTTCGTTGATGTAATTCCCAATTCTGAATTCAGTTGATGTATAATGTAATTAACAAGTCTATATCATCGACACAAAAATTATGGGAAAAAAAGAGGATTGACACAGACCCATCCATATAACCCACAACCTCACATAACCACGTTCACACCTTTTGACTCTCTCATACAAAATATTTATTATTATGTTCATACTTTTGTATTCTTTTAACATTTAACAATTTTTAGCCCCTTCTTGAGCAAAATATATTTGACAATTTTTATTGATAAAAGATCGGGAACTTTCGTCTTCCTGTTTTGCCGCACCCTTCAACTTGCAACAATTTATTTGTTACTGATTATTGTAATGCAATCCAAGTGAAAAAGTTTTTAAAAGATTCTAATTTGACTGTGAGCACTACACTGACTACACTTCACATGACAGCTAATTTAAAATACAGAGTGTCAAACCATTTTAATTGCGTCATTTTAACTACTTATTAGTAACAAATTGACTCTTGGAAATCATTATAATTATGAGCAAGACTCCATTACAATTATTTTCAATGACTGTCTTTTTTTATTCATGTCATCATTCTTATTTTTACAAAATATTAATTTGTGTAATTAATTTGTAAGTATAGCTATTACATATTACATGAGAAATTTTGACTTTTAATAACAATAAAAAATTGCTTTTTTAAGCAGAATTAAAATTTTGTAAAAATTGAGCCTTGAGAAAAACACCACATCGCTCTCTTATTATTTAGAATGATAATGAGGAGGATGAGGATGAGGATGAGGAGGATGTGGAGATATATAATCAACATTAGCATTAAATCCATTGTGTGGGTCAGCCGTATAAGTGACTTTACGAACAACTCCATCAGGTTGTAGAAAACTGTATCTACCAGTGACATGGTCCCCATTTCGGCTTTCCTGTGTCATAAAAAAATGTTTTTAAATGAATTAATCAAATAAATTTAAATTAATCGACTCACTTGAGCATTTTTAAAATCCCGAGTCTGTGGATTATGGACAGCATAAGAGTAAGAATAGTCTTTAGGCCCAGATTCGTAAGAAGGAGGAGAATGAGGATACGAATGAGGTTTCCTGGAATGACTAGGAGGAGGAGGATAATGAGGATAACTTGGTTGTGGGTAATGAGGATAATAATGAGGTCGTGGTGTCGTCGTTGTTGTTGTGGTGGTCGTAGTACGTGGTCGATATTTTTGAATTCTAATGACCGACTTGTTTTGACGTCTCCCATTCGAAGTTCCACTCTGAGAAATTTGTTGAGTTGTCGTCTCAGTCTCTTCTTCGTCATTTGGTGGACTAAACTTGAGGAAATATTTGTGTAGATTAATGACAGCTGATGAAGCATTCTCATTACTAGAGGGTCTTTTAGAAGATTTTCGAGTTGAAGTCTCTACTGATCCCGACTCACTTTGTTGAGTCACCACAACGTAATAAGGGGATGGTTCAGCATTGTCATTTTCCTCTTGTTGACTTTCCTCTTGATCTTCATAGTGAGAGTCAGAAGATGAATTCTCAGACTCTGCTTCCGGTTCAGTCCTGCTGTCTTGCTGTCCTCCACTGGAACTCTCAACTGGAATTATGATACTGGAGATGGCCACTACAGTTTTCCGGGTAGAATTTCTGGACGGAGCAGCCGTTGTGGTTGTGGGTGGTGGAGTTGGATAGGGAGAATAATGATAATGATAATATGGAGGTGGAGAACTTGTTGTGGTGGTTGTGGGATGATTGTAATAATTTGAATAATAATAATGAGGAGCAGGTGTTGTTGTTGTCGTGGTTGGTGGGGGATGCGGGTAGTAGTGAGATGGTGGCGGGTCAGAGGGATAGTACGGGTAGTCTTGATGATGATATGGCACGAGACAAACACAAAATTCAAACATTGAGACCAATAACAATGTCGTCACCTTTATTCTACTTTGTCCCATCATTTTTTCCAATGTTTTCTTTTCAGTCACTTTTTAGGAAAATAATCAAAATTTTATTTATTTTTAAAATTCAGAATATTTTTTAAAAACTAATACAAGAGCTGAACAAGTGCAAGATTAAATGTTGAGTTTAAAACTGATAATCAAATGGAATGTTTACTAGCTATTTATACAAAAGGAGTAAGATCGTGAAATTACAGAATATGATAAAAAAAGAGAAGGCAATCTCTCTCTCATAAATTAATACTCTGTTTCTGAATTGAGGAATAAGAAAAATTAAGAGTGAGGATTAAGTTCATTTGCATCATTTTCCTTTCAATTCTCTTGAGTCTTTCAGATCACTTTCCGTGGATGTACGAGTACACCATGTCTGTCTGCTGCACATTTTTTTTTGGCATGGGGACAATTGAGTGACGGTTGTAGAAGGGATTCTGTCTATTTTGTCAGATGAACGGACGGAAGAGAAATGAAGAGAAAGATTCAAGTCTTGTCACAAGACTTGAGTCAAATCATGTCATTGTGTCAAAATAATGGATTATCGTACGCTATACAAATACTATTTGTCTCAAGCTTCTCGATCAACGTCAATTCTTTGGTTTTTTTTGCATTTATTACAGGGTGACCAAGAAAATCCTTCGTTTTTTTATAATTTTGATATTTCAGCCTACGGCATGATGGAAAGAAAAACATCAAAAAACATTCTTTTCAAATTTTTGCCAAAGACGATTCGACCGCCTTAGAAAAAATACACTGGATAATTTTTAGTCCAATTTCTAAATCTCCAAAAGAGTTTAAAATTGAGTAACCCCATTTTGAACGAATTTTCCATTTTCGTGTGCTTTATCATGAAAAAAATTAAAATGTAAAAGAATTACAATTTCGACATGACCTTTGGCGTCCCTTAGCCATGCAAGTTGTCACTTGAGGTTCCAATTTGAAGCGTACAGAAATTTTGCTCTTTGATATTTTTAATCATGCAGAACCTACACCAATATAACAAAAAAAGATAAAAAATGAGAGGTTTTCTTTGCTCACCCTGTATGAAACAATGCCGGATATCATGATCTCCTTCCCCTTTTAACTGTCATGAAAAAAGAAGAATCTTTCAATTGATTGTAGTTTCATTATGTAAAAGGAGTACAAATGTCATAATCAAAGTGTTACTATATTAGTCAACGTATTAACATTTAAATCTAATTTATTTCACACTGAGATGCCGCTTCATTGTCATCATCCCCCCTCCCACTTGTTTCCCGGAATCCTTTCAACCAAAATTGGTGACAATGAGCGAGTCGTGAAGACTGTGACTGTACACACAAAAAAAGTCAATTGGACTGACAGTAAGAAATGGGAAAATGACATAATAATTATTGATACATGATCATTAGCTATTTGCCATGTCTTGCTGTGACTGTGACAGAAAGTGATTTGCTTGGTTTATTAAAATGAAGGAGAAATTTTTGGTGTTCAAAAGTGGAATATTCCAGATATATTCATCCTTGAGGAGGAGTTACCTTGAACAGCCTTAACGAGAGAGAGAGAGAGAGAGAGGAAGAAAAGGGTCCTTAAGCCCTTCATTGTTATTTCTACATGTAAACAATATTGATGTGGGTGTTGAGCCTATAAACTTTCTTATTTGGTTGACAATTTCATAACGAGTGGGGTGTTGCCTGGAGAAAATGAAAGTTTGACTAATTCACGGTCATTTATCTGTCAATGATTGCTTTACCATGAACTAATCCTTATTTTTGTTTACATCAACACCCTCGTCCTCTCAACATTCCTGGACAATGTATAAATATCCATTCTTGGATTTCCGTCATTCAATTCCTCTTCCCTGGTTTCCTATAAATACAATTGTCACAAATCTTTGGAACATCAATCTCATTTTACGCCTTGTCCAGGAAGGACCTCTCAGAAAAAAGTTTTTTGTCTCATTTTCAGTATTTCATCAAAGTCTCAACTCATTTTCAAAATGAAACCGGTAAATAATATTTCCATGTGTTCGTTTTGGAAAAAATTAGAAAGAAAATTAATTAAATAAATTGTCTTTACAGATTGCTCTCCTCTGCTTCTTCATTGTGGGGTCCATGGCCAATAATTATCAGTCTTCCCCACCAGTGAGAGTTTCCTATGGAACTTCAGTTCCAGCATCTTCTCCAGCAATTTCTTATGGTATGCTTTTTTAGTCAGTCATGTCAATTTGTGGGTCATGGGTTTAAATATTTTTTAAATAATAATTCTAGGCTCACCTCCTCCAGCTGCCCCTCCAATGCAGACTTACACCCCACCTCCACCTCCCCCACCACCTGCGGCACCAGTTCAATCATCTTATGGCAGTCCACCTCCAGCATCTCCAGTTCAATCCTATGGAGGTTATGGTTCTTCTTCTTCTTCTGGAAGCGTCGTCCGTGCTGAGCCTATTCCAATTACCCGGTACAATGCTGAGATTCGTGACGGTCATCATTCTCATGAGTAAGTTGAGGTCAAGTCCTTTATTGACAATGTGAATTGTTTTTGACAAAATTTTATATTTTTTTAGCTTCCAAACCGGAAATGGAATTACACATCAAGAAACGACTCAAATTCATTTAAATCCTGGTAGTGCAGGACTCCCAGATGATGCCAATCATGGCAAGGCTCTCATTACCAAGACTGGAAGGTAAATTATTAATTAATTTGAGACTTGATTTGAGATTTATTTTTATTTTTAAATTTTAGCTACTCATACACTACCCCAGAAGGTCAGACCATTGAATTGAGATATGTCGCCGACAAAGATGGTTATAGACCAGTTGGATCGGTAATTATTTTGAGACATTTAATATAATTTTATTTAATCTACCTTCATAATTTTATTTCGAGTGTTATTGTAAAATATTCCCAAAATATTTTGTAGCATCTTCCAACCCCACCCCCAATTCCAGCTGAGATTGCAGAGAGTTTAAGATTGATTGCAAATGCTGCTCCCATCGTTTCTGCCATGAACGGAAATACCGGATATGGATATGGATATTCAGCACCCGCTCCCGCTCCAGCTCCAGCAAGTCCTCCAGTACAATCTTATGGTGGCTATTCGGCTCCAGCTCCAGCACCCGCTAGCCCACCAGTTCGATCTTATTCCCCACCACCAGTGAGATCAGCTTATTAAAGAAACCTGTAAATTAATCTTGTCCACATTTTAAAACATAAAATTTTGTCTACTTAAGGACTGTGGAAAAATTATTTTCTTCTTTGAAAATTGACAATATTTGGACATATTTTATAATTGTAGTTGTTGAGCAACAAGTGAATAAAAAGTCATAATTTTTTATACAAATTTCCATGCCATGCATTCTTAATTTTTACTATTGACGGTTAAATTGTCCATTGAACACTTTGTACTAATATTAGAATTAATGCTTGTATGGTAATTTTTTACATGATGATCTTTTATTGAACTCACAGTCGACCTTTACGTGTTCATAAAATATTTGTGCTGACATAGTCACAAAATTTTTCATTGTACATATACATCATCAGTGTACATAATAATATTATATCATTCTATATAAGGTGCGTTTTAAAACTAAAGAGAATAGATTTTGAGACCATAAAAAACATGGACGGGGGCGGTTTTTCAAAATGA
>JAQIVZ010000747.1:0-50874 GCA_034700945.1 Arrhopalites spinosus | reverse complement strand
ATACATGCAAAACTTTACTTACTTATATCTACAAAATTTAAGTCCAATTTATGTCCTTCATGGAAAACGGGTCTTAGTCACGTGGGCAAATTGCGGGGTAGCCATCATTCAAATTTGAAATGTTTTTTTTCTGGTTGGCAGATCTAAGCCTTTGAATACTACGAATTCTCATGAGTTTACGAAGGCATAATCTTGCCAATTTTTCTGGTTTAAAATTTTAAATTATCCTATAATCCTACTCTTTGTTTTTTCAAAATTTTCGCTTGACCTTTTTCTTTGCTGGGTCAAGTGTCACTGTACGTTTACTCATAAACGATATACTAATTGTCAACAAAAATAAGGCCGAGTGGAAATTCTAAAAGACGGTGGCTTTGTCTCCTCTCTCGTGCTTTTCGCTCAATCTTGACATTAAAATTTTTGACAAGTGTCGTGAATAATAATTGTTGGAATGGAGCTTGACGAAGATCCTGATGGCCTAAGTGGTGTTGCGGTTGAGAGGGACCCTTTGTCACCGTCTACTACAAATGTCAATTCCAGTCGAGGTCGCTCAAAGTCAAAAGTGTGGAATCAATTTGTGATTTCAGCAGAGGGGCGAAAGGTATTTGTCAATGACATATTGTCATATTTGTCTTATTTGTGAACAAAAATTTGTGTTATAATCTTTTCATTCATGTCTTAATAGGTAATTTGTCGTCAATGTGGAGACTCGTTGTCGTACTCAAACTCTCACAGTACTTCATCTATGCTAAAACATTTGAAAAGAAAACATCACATGGATATGTATCCATCAAACGACGATGATGTAAAAACAACGACTGGTGGCTCAAAGAATGTCGGGAAAAAAAATACAAAAGTCAAGAAAGTTCCAACAACAGGTTACCCACTCATTACAGAAGACTGTAAAATCAAGAGTAATGTTGACTTTTATTCTGGTGTTAATTTTCCTTATTGTGATATTTCTCTGTTTAGAAGGGGACGAGGAACCCTCAATACAGCATGGACCGCTGGTCTTCAAAGGTCAATATTGTGTCAGAATGAAATGGACCGATCACACAGACACATTCTTGGGGACATTTTCTCGTTTGTACTCGGAAGAAAGCTATACTGATGTGACATTGGTTGCTGAAAAAGTGTTTTTCAAAGCTCATCGAGTTATTCTATCCTCGGTTGGTGAATAATAATAATATGATGCATTTTACATTATCTTAAGATAGCATTACGAATAAAATACATTTTAAAATTTCTGAATGAATTATGTGTTAACTTTTTAAAGGCTTCCGAATTCTTTGATGAAACATTCAAAGCAACACCAGCTGGTCAACATCCAATTATATTTTTGAAGGATATCAAGGCTCTTGAATTAAGAATTCTATTAGATTTCATCTATAAAGGAGAAATCTCCATTCCACCAGGCTTAATTCAAGATTTAGTGGTTATTGGAACTCAGTTGAAGGTTCGAGGACTGTGTGATTTTCAATTCAATGATGACATGAAGTCGGCTGTGTCAAGTATGAACCAGTGTAATGAACAGTCTGGTGAGCAAGCATTTTAATTACAATCATATTATTGCAATCACAATAAATGTGTTGTATAAATATTACTTAAATTCAATGTTTTATGAGTGATTTGAATTTAATTTTTAGATAATAGTACGCAAGTTCAATCCAACAATCAGCAAATTCCTGTGCACGTTCAACATTCACAGCCTTCATCTTCCTCATCGTCCCACAATTCCTTTGATTCTACCATAGCACCTTCTCTTACTACTTATACGCCACTATATAATTCTTTGACGTCCACTCCAACCGTTCACACAATTCCAAATCCACCAGTCGCTTCAGCCGTGTCAAGTAAATTGATCAATCTAGTTCGCACTCGACAAATACCTGTAACAAATTCTACAGCAGGATCAAGAACTTTGAATTCGTTACAAAAAACTTGGCGTTCAGACAATTGTCAATCTCCTCCCAGTCATATGCGAGCTCCTGTGTCCACAGTTGAGTCAACGAATAATTTGTCTAATGGACCAGCTTTAAAACGATTTAGAATACTTAATTCTCCTTCTGCAACGTCGAACAAAGGGGGCACATGTAGATTTGATATTAGTGGTGGAACATCAAGTAAGTTGTTTAAAATTTTATACAAATATTAAAATTCTGTAATTATGACTATATGGCCTATTCTTTAAAAAAATATTATGCAGGTATAGACAGCCAAATGGGTCAATCTGCTGCTGGAACAGTATTAATGAATGAATGTGGGACGGTGTTAGAGGAAGGAATCAATATTATTCCCTCTGATTCCATTTCAATTAAGACAGAAGACAATGAAATCCCTACTAGTCAACATTTGGAAATGCATCCCATAACCTTAGTTTCTCATCATATAGGGAATACAACGGAAGAAGATCTGGATGAAGTCGTGTATTCTATTACTGGGCCACACGGAGAGGTAAAAGTTGTCAATTATAGTTAAACCTTAGTTTTAGGAGTACAAAAGAGTGTCAAGAATATTCCCACATGAATTGCTATCCTTATTTTTTCCAGGTATTAATGTCGGACACAGGTGAGATAGAAACGAACGAGAGAGAGACCATAGTGGTTTATGGTACAGGAGAAGACGTTCGACTATCAAATTCGTGTGAATCAGTGAAGAAAACTTTATAGTGTGACACGAGGGAAAAAACAAGAAGAATTACTCAAATGAGCAAATGTTTTATTTTTTCTTTGTCGCTAGGAATCACAACTAGAATACAGAATCTGTAAATGTAAATGTGAATTCAAAAACCCAACAAATTCCTACAAATAATTATACATGTCATGTATAGTATGTATAGTCGGGCTGAAAATTGTCACATATTTGAATTAGTCCTTGTTCTACATGTGAAAAGATCAAAAAACTTGTGTCAATGAAGTAACTAACTTTTTAAATGTTTTTCCACTTTTAAATTTAGTTCGCGTGGACCAAGTTAAATTAATCGATATGACAAGAGCAGGAGGAAAGAAAAAAGCTAATTTTACTTCGGTCAACTACGTGATACATTTTGTGTAGTAACTTGAAACTTTTTTGATCATTTTTTTTTGTTTAAAATGTTTAAAATGTTTTGTCTAACATTAACTCTAGTAATTGCTCGAAGTTTCTAAAATAGTATTTCTACTTTCTTGTTGTAAAGTATTGTTGTTTTAATGTTTTTGTACGTGAATTTTAACAAAAGCAATGAGTCGTAGACTTGGATAAAGTTTCTACAACTTTACTCTTGTATATTTTATTCATTATAAATAAATACGTAGTACATGTATGTATTACAGTATTACTATTTTAGAGTTCTAGTATTTATTAGATTGTAACTCTAAAAATGATACCGTGTGTTAGAATAAAAATACTATCAAAATTACAGTAAATAAAAGTATTACTTCATTTCCTACTCTTGTTGGGCCTTGTCACTTCCTAACAGGGACTTACAAACCAATTATGAAGCTGTCACTAAGTCAGTAATTTAGACCCTATGAACACAGCGTGAGAGGACAGTGACATGCGAGAAAAAAAAATAATCATACGACTCAATCCTTTCTCCAGGTTATTGACTTCATCTGTCTACAATATTATTATATAATATAGTCTAGTGAGAAAGACTTTCTCAGAAAGTATAAGAGGAGTGAAGGAATTTCATCTAAGAGGACACTAAAAATAACTCCTCTTCACTTCAGCAAAGATTAATTAATTTGTTGTTTTCTTTTCGTCTTTTCATTGTCTACTTACTTAGAATGTACTCACGTTCCTTCATGTGCTCTGAGGTCAGTTTACTTTGTCATGATCACTTTAAGATCAAGATCATTATCTTGAACTTCCATAAAACCCCATTAGACTTCTTTTTTCACATATTCTACGTAGTAAGAAATTGATTGATGATTCTCACTTTGTAAAGAATTTTAATTGGGCGTTATAATGTTTCACATGGTTCCAGCCAAAACAGATGTTCTTATTTCACTTGCGCTCTACTCATATAGTAGAAAGGTGAATGATTTGAATGTTGAAATTAAATTAAAATGAGCAAATAAATACTTAAAACGAGTAATTTAATCATATGGCGACAATGAGACCCTTACAAGTTGAATAAGTGACAACATGAAAAAATAATAATGTACAGACTGTACATATAACATGATCTGAAGTTCAAGTTTGAACAAACAATTGACTCAAATTTACAAGACTCTCTCTCTCTCTCTCTCTACTCGTACTTTCTAGTCAAAAAGAGTATCTTAGAGCTGTGAATTGAAACGGTATAAAAAATAATTGGATGAGACAAGAGGGGGGGGGGGAACATGATCTTGGAGTGTGTCGATCTAGTATTTTATATACGTTGACAGATCTTTTTTTTCTCCAATTCTTTGAATGAGGATGAAAAGAATGTCGAGACGGTTGTAACTCGACTCGACCATTACTTTCCACAGTTTTTCATCCCGTCAAATAATATAAGAAACAACAATAAACATGGTACATAAAACTAATACCTATTCTTTTTCGTCCAGTGGAAGACACAGCTACTAAATAAAATTTACAGTTTTTTCTGCCCATCTTAAAACCAATATTATAGAGACAACAAGTGTAGAAAAAATGGTATAAATGATGATACACAAACAAGAGTTTGTATAGAAAGATGATATGAATCCATGGAACAAAAGATTACTATCTCTTCCTCTCTCAATATGGGGCTCCCCACTTAGGACTCTATGTGTCTTCCTGTAGTCATGCAGTGTTCGAGTTGGAGGAGAAAGAGAGTCGTGAGTTACCGAATAAACTGGAATTTCTACCCGCGCTCTGCACAACAACCATCTCAGTTGGTTCTTTGGAATCAAGCAGAAAGCATCACTACATACCCCTTTCTCTCTCTCTCTCTCTAGTTTGCCTCTCACTTTCCTCATTGAATTAAACGAGAAAAGTTGTTGGTGACTGTTATTCCTTTCTACATTATTTGGCCTCCCTTCTGCATGCTTTCATCCTTTGAAAATGCTCATCATCTTCTTTTGATACTGTGAGTTCTCAAACAAGACAGTCCTTCATTTTTCTTACTGAGAAAAAAAAACAAAGAAAGACACACTAGGAAGAAAAAAAAGGGAGAAAAGTTTTCACTTTCTCTTACTTTTCTTCTTCGCCATAGTTTAGGCCTTTTAACTCAACTTTTTTTTTCTCTCCTCTCTCTTCGTTTGCCTTTGTTTTGAACAACTGAACCGCTGTCTACTTGTGAAAAGTATTCCTTTCGTGACATCAACACCATACAAAAGATAAACGGCTCAAGTACACTCTCAGAGTTTTAAAAGGAGTTTACAATTTATTTCTACATTTGCAAATTCTTTGCTTTTTTCCCCCTTGAAATTCGAGGAGAGTGGATCATGTCAAATTGTTGAACAAAAGTTAATTAAGAATATTGTGAAAAAGAGAAAGTTTATTATTTAGAAAAAAAACCAAAAAAAAACAAAGTGATTGTGTTATAAGAGTAACATGTCTTTTTTCATGTGCAAAAAAAAGGATTTGATTTTGTCTTGATTGAAACAGTGTTGAGATATTAGCAAATGACATCAAGAGAGTTGGAAGAGAAATGTATGGCCTCCGGAGGAATCTCAACTCCATAGTTATAGTTATGATGACAAGTTGGCTTTTTATCCTCTGTCTCAGTTTTCACTGTCTCTTGGCCGCCGACATTGTCGTCACGACGAGGACGACGAGTAGCACAAATAATCCAAAATTTAAAGAGAAATTTCGGAGTAGGCAGGTGTTTACAACAAACCCCAAGGCAACAGCTACTTTGTCTTCTAGTGTTCCAATCTTACCAACTTCATCTCAGCCCGATCCTCCAAATGATCAACTTCAAAGACCCTATCAAAAACAACAAAGGAATCCCTACAAATCCATCGGATATGTTGCTGGTAATTTTACTCTCTAATTTTGTTAATGGATTTCCCTCCCATTTAACTATACCTGTACTATTGTAATACAACACTCCTACATAAAATTAATCCTGTTCAACCAAACTCAAACTCAAATGTAAATGTAAGAGCATTTGAGTTGCCTCCCCACTCCCAACTCCCCACATTTTTTAAAAAAAACTTACAACAATAATCATGTTTTTTATTAGTTAAATTAAGGCCATATGTTCTCCTCTCCTATTTATTTTTTATTAGTATTGTAAAATACAGAGAGATACCTACATGGGACATTCATTTAAATATTGTAAGGGTTAGGGCTAAGGTGGAATTGGTTCTCAGGACATGAACATCAGATTACGTTTGTAAATTCAGAGCTCGTGCTCTGAATTCATATAATTTTGCTTCATGTACAATAAAAACTAAATATTTCATATCAACCCTCAATACCATGCAAGGACCTACACATAGTCATACTTACAAGTGTACTATAATCATAGATTCTATTTTATTTATTTTTTAAATAATCACAAACTGAATCAATATAGGTCGCTCAATAATATAATCATTTTTTATGTGGATTAATATTTAGAGTTGGATAGTTTCAAGAATATTTTTAACTGTATTGTAATTAATTCTATTGTCTCATATTTGAGTGTACACTTTACTAAAAATAGAGTTGGAGAAAGATAGAAAATATTTTTGAGAATAATATCAGACTTGTTTCCTCATGAAGTGACACACTTGCCCTGATTCCTCCCCATACAGATACAACTAATTTGTGTTTATGTATGCATGACAAACTACATGATATTAGTGTCTGTGTGTGTGTGTGTACTCCATTCCTATCGTCACCACACTTGCATGATCCCCAGTCCATAAGCTGTAATATATTTTATATAGCCTGTACACTAAAATCATATTTTCTCACTGATATTATTATGATGGTACCATTCTCATGATGACTTGAACCATCGTTTGCACACCGAGAACGGAAAAAGAGATAGGACCGATGAGTATGAACAGAGAGAGAGAGAATGGAGAAAGTAGAGGAGCGTTGAATGGCTACCTCGCCGCTGTACATTAAATACACATGTTTGAGCACATCCATGCATAATTTTGTAGAAAAGGAGGATATGCCTTTGTAATAAAATTACTATAATCTAGCCTCCCTCCCTTTCTCCTTGTGTTTGTACACATAAAGTATCATATTCCACACTCATTCTCACTCACACTTTCCCCAGGACGAGCAAGGACTCATCGACAGGGAGTCGTGAGGTGGGTAGTCAACTCACACAATTTTGAAAATATTGAAAGTGTGCATTATGTCAAACTATATTTGTATCCACTAATTTTATCTCCCACTCTCTAAAAACACTAATACATATAACTACTGTAGAACTAGTGGTATGTGGCTTGTACATGTAATACATGTATGGGAACAATTGTTTTTGTAATAATGAAGACTTTCTTTTGTTTTCTCTACACCATCCATGTACATGTATATACACGGTTGAACAAACTTTCTGACTACAAAATATGAATTATGTCTGCTCCTGAAATACTGAATGGGTTAAAATAAAATAATATTTAATTTTATCAAATTTTGACTTTCCCTTTGATTTAATTCTACGAAATTTTTCTTTTGCTGGAGCTGAATTACATAAAATTGTAAGACTTTTTTTTGTGAGTCTAACGTCTATCTTTAATACAACAAAAATTGTGTCTAAAATGATATGTTTACTTGTGTGTGTAGACTTTCAGGATTAAACAAGTTTTTTTCAGACAATTTACATAATACAAAATTGGTAGCCACACAACTTATTCAAAATTCATTAGAGAGCCTTTCTTTACTTTCTTTACCAAGGGGAAGGTGGTGGTTTGGTATTATGGAGAGAATATTTTTCCCCATTTTCCTACCAAAAAAAACCTCTCATTTCATGAATATCAAATTCTGTAACTTGACAAGCCCCCAGTTGGTGTCTGAGAACGGTAGCCATCAGTGTGTGTGAGGGGAAGGGGTGTACCTATGGAAAATATAATGTAAGAATATTACTTTTGACATTATAAAGTCAAGTGAAAGGTAATATTTAGTGATATACATTGTATTATGTATACAATGCCTGTAAAGTTAAAAAGATTTTTTGGGCGGCCAATGACTCATTCAGTTTTCCTTGTCAGACATACAATCATGATTTTTTATACACCAACCATATTTTTATATACAGAGTACAAGAGAGACAGTATATTTTATACTGGGTGTATGTACAAGACACTGAAATGTCTGTCGGGTAATTTTGTAGTTGAAAGGATGGTCCCTTTGAGATGAGATCTTTATGTCGTACAATATGTATGTTATACATGGGTAATTGTGTGTGTGAACAGAAATTTGATAGTCAGATCTACCCACTACAGTACATATCTCTACTATGTACAATTTCCTTGTTTGAAATTCTCATAATAATGAGATTTTAACTATGGTTGAATGATCTTTCATTTCTCTGATTTTTTTTCTCATCTCACAAAACTTTGACATTTCTCTTTTTTTTCCCCAACAAAGCTTTCTCCTTCGGCTCTCTCCTCTCTTTGTAAATTCCATAGTGTCTAGGATAAATTTTACCAAGAACCACAATCCTGAATAAATTGCTTTCTTTCTTTCTCTCTATATAGAAAATAGAAAACAGTATCTGTACTTTTCACATCGAGTATACATTTTACTTTGTCTCTCACATAAAATTTAAAGCTTGAAAGAGGAATCAAGAGTTTTGTTGAGTAGACTATAGGTTTAAGTATATAATTTATTGTACATGTACATGTATATATACTATTTCTTCACGACTTTCTCTCTCTCTCTCTCTTTTCTTTTAGAGTGTAAGCCGCTGTATGTTTTTGTTATTAAATTATTAATTGAGTCCGTGAGAATTCAACCGTTCCTTTCATAAGTCTCCTGTCTCTTTTCCCCCTTGTCTAGGGTGTGTGTGATAGTGGAGAAATTCTCAAATACATTTCTTTACTTTCCTGTTGCTAGACACTTTCTTATGACTTATTAGTAAGAGAGAGAGAGAGAGAGAGAAAGGTTGTCATTAAAATTGTAGAAAACTGTTGAAGTTATGGATGAGTTGGTATATTTCAAAATGTCTTGTGCCTTTAGCTCTTACAGTAATTTATATTTATTTAGTCAACTGTCCTTCTCTATTTTACTCTGTCCACTTTTCCTCAAGGTTATTAGTACAGAGTAACCATGAATTTACTCAAAGTATATTTATTCAGGTAACTACAAATATACATAACCAGGGAAAGCAACAGGGAGAGTTAATAATTTATATTAAATATGTATATATGTACAATACCTAAACACTCATCCTGATTTTCTCCTTCTGTCTCTCTCTCTCTCTTTCTCGGTTATTATAATTTAAAAGCAATTTCTCGTTATGTGAAAGTTTCACAAGAACCAAATACACTCGGCGACGTGTTGGGTACATACGTATTAAACATTTGTCTTTGAATATATAATTAAATTCATTTTCTTGGAAAATTATTTATCAATTCCATTTACCTGTTTCGAAATAAGGAAAAGGTTTGTCCCAATTCCACGAAATTGAGGACACGAGGACTGTCATTATCAAGTCAAAAGTGAATTGTTGTTGTTTTTTTTGTAAAAGCTTCTCTGTCTAAATAATTTACAAGTACATGCCCTTCATCGCCCAAATTTTTAATTGTAATGACATTAAGTTAAGTACAGTTTTTCTTGTTTCCTTTTTGCTTGAATATCTCTGTAGTTTAAGCTAAATTTTACAATCAAAATACAAATGACAAATATGAAACGAAAGTACAAATGGGGAGAATTTACTATTTAATTATTACCAACTTTATCATTAATTTTTGTAGTTTATTAGCAGTAAAATATTCCAAGAATGAGAAGGAACCGACTGGAAAAATTTGTGTTATTTTGTATGTACTCTAATATTTTGACGAGTATAATAGAATAAATTAGACAAATATTTTGAAATCTCTCTAGAGATACAACTCTCTCACGTGTTCAGTCATGTGAGAAGAGTGTATGCATTTATTAAAACATTCACAATATTTCACCATAAATTCGTTCTCTCTCTCCATTTTTGGTATATTCTGTAATCTAATTTCATTTGCATCAAATGCAAGCCAAATATTGAGATTGAGAGAGAAAGATTGAATGAGAAAGGAATTCACATGTGGCACAAGTGAACGCACTTTTCTTCCCCTAAAATTTAGGGAATGTTGAAAATTCTTCTTTTCAAACATTCAGAGAGGGGGATTGACTCTCAGCCTTTGATTTCCTAACTCAATTCCCTCTCGCCTAAAATTTATGCTTGACTTTTTCTGGGTTTTTTTTCCTTCCAGTTTTCTATTAATTTATTAAAATGTCTCTCTCTCTATCCTACTAGAACTGTTTTTTTTCTAGAGAAAATCAAGTTAGAGTCTTTTTAATGAAGCATTGGGACAAAATTTACATAAATTATTTTCTATTGACTTTTTTTCAAAGTGAAATACTTTCTTGGTCGTTTAACACACAGAGAGAAAGAGAGAGAAATGTTCTCTTATGTAGTGTCAAGATTATTTTGTATTTATTTCTACCAATGAAGAGAGAGAGAGAGAAACAAAAAAAAGAAAGTTTTTTTTTTGCACCGAATGAGTTCCAGAAGATTACCCCATTGAGAGTGGGACAAGAGGGAGAAGAGGACGAAGAATAATTATGAGGCCATAATGGTTTTAAGTGGAGCAGAAAGAAATACAAAATTACAACGGGAAAAAGAAATTATCTGCTATTCATTAAAAAGACAAAGGATCTATCTTGAGATTCACCAATCGATTAAATTGCTCTCTCTCAAAAAAAAAGTTTTCAACTTGAGAGAAAGTAAAGGAGAGCGGGATTTTGTTGGAAAATCTCCGTCTTTTTTCTGACTTGTCAATTATTCACGATGAATCTGGGAGAGAGAGAGAGAAAGTATAGAGTCAACCATTCTGTGGAACTTTTAATTGCTCTCCCTTTCTCCTTTCCTTTTCCTTACTTTAATTCAAATTGTGCGTATAACAATAGAAAAACTTTTTAGACCCCCATATATATTTTAGTTATGCACACATTCTCTCAAAATTAACACCAGCTCACTTTCTCTCTCAAAAATTTTTACCAATGTGAGCTTTCACTTTGATCACTTTGTAACCCGTCTAATCCTACTTGTCTTCATCTCATTCAAAATTACTTCTTTTCATTTAAACTTTCACACCATCTCATATCCCATCCATAAACTTTTTTTTTGTTCTACCAAAAAAAAATCATTTATTCTTGACCAAAAAACTCTTGAGCTGTATAAAGTCTGCAAAAACTAAATTTTGTCTAATGTAAAAAAAACCAGCAAAAAAAATTCTTTCGATTCAATAAATCATACAAATATATATTATGACAATCGTAAATAGCCACACACACCCACACAAAAAAAGAGAAAGATATCGAGAGAGATGCCTGAAGGAGAAAGAAACAAAAAAATGAAAACAGTAAACTTTCACCATGAACCTTCCAAGGAATTATTTAGAATGTTTCAGAAGAAGGGCGGGGGGTTATAAAGAGTCTCTCTCTTGAGTTTATTTAAAAATTTTATGTTCCAAGAGAATATAAGTTGAAGATTCTTTTTTTTTGCTTCAGGGGAGCAACTGGAAATAGAAATGATTGGCTAGGACACAGATTTATGCGAGTCTTTCGTCGCCGTCTAGGAAAAGACATTTGCACAGATTTAGCAATATTTTCACGTCACTAACTTTCTCACACCTTAATGGTGTGTGTGTGTGTGTGTGCGTAAGGAGGGGAGTGGAGTAGAGTAGAGGAATGCAGTAAAAAGCTTTAGGTAAAGGTTCACGACTTTCTCCCTCTTCAGCTTATTTTGGCCTCATAGAGAAAGAGACAGAGGAACATTGAAATTGTACATGCTCTCCACCAAAAAGAAGAGAGAAAAAAGAGAGACATGTTAGACTCCCCTCTCTCAAACTCATGCACAACTTGTTCAAGTCACAACAAGAAAAATCAACTTTAAAATACTTGCCATTCCTTACATATCCCCCTTTGTACATGTATAGTGAAAGCCGTACTGTTACTCAATAGAGTTTCATGTATTCACAATGATGGAGACTGCCGAGAGAAAATCTTGGTGTGAAGACTATCTTTTGATACGATCGGACTGTGATGATTCTACTGTAAAGATAAAGCCCCTTAAATATACATATACAATAGAGGGGTATGAGGAAAAGATACAAAACACACATCTCCAAAATATTCTACATCTACATTTATACGTCTTCAGACCTCTCACACCTTTCTCCCTCTCTTTAGAGATCCAATTCAACTCTCATCTTCTCTCTCTCTCTCTCTGTATATATATTCCTGTACTGTACAAAAGAGAGAGAGAATAGTAAAGAGAAAGGACTCCTCCCCTGACTTTCTTTTTGCTGTGTAGAGGAAAAAAAGAGATAACAAACCACTTGTCTTAATGTACAAAGCTAATGGTCTAATATACAAAGCACTGTATCTACCTCTCTCTCTCTCTCCATGTAGTGTTTCAGTTGGAGAGTGAAATGTTTGGGAGTTTTAAAAAGTTATACTGTGATACATGCTACACATACAAAATGTGTAGACTCGGAGAGCAATGTTTGTTATTCTATTTATCGTTAGGATCAATTGAAATGGGCCTATTATGCCAAGCATTTTGGCAGGATTGGATTACCAAATGTCTTTTCACCGTGGTTATAGAACCTTGTATAAATTCTCGTAATACTTATGCTTTCCCCTATACGATGTACAGTGTATGTGTATGGAGTTTTGTGGACTCAACCGTTGAAATCTTCGTCTTATTGGCACCCACAGAAAAAATATATTCCGCAGTACGTATAAACGTTTCATGAATTGAGTGCAGTGGAGGGTTAAAAAGAGTTTTTTTCCCTGTATCAAATATACATGTATGTATATTATTGCATGCTATGATTGTCTATCTGTATTCGATTTGTGTGTGTGTGTGTAATGCTCCAAGAAAATTACAAAGTCCTTATTCATCTTGAATATTATATAATATATACGATTTTTTTCAAAAAATATTTGTTCCACTTCTATATTTTCCATCTTCCTTATTGCTCTCATCCTTCCTCATCCAGTGGCAAGATTTATGGTTGATTTTTTTTTGTGGTGGAGTGGTTGTGAAGAAAAAGGATATTTTTTATATGTTGGAGAAGGGTACTCTCAATATTTGTGTCGTTTGAGCATCTTCAACTTGGTCAAATAATTTTATTGACGCCACATTATTTTCATTTTATTGCTAAAGTTTGAGAAACTAACTCTTAAATTTTCCCCATCGTAATTTCAATGAGTGGAAAAGAGAAAGCTTTTTTTTCTCTCTCTTTTTTAAAAAAAAGTTTACATAGAAGTAGGACAATTTTCTCGACTGTAGAAAATAAATAAATAATAATATTACTCTCCAATTACAATTTAACTTGACTCTCTCTCTCTCTCATAATAAAAAAAATTGAAATCTATAGAATTTTTGGGGGGGAAACCAAATCCCAGCTGACTAGCATAATACCAGTGTCATAAATAGAGGGGACAGAGGACATGGAAAGACACCTGAAAATTCAAAAAGGAAAAAGTTTTGAGTGGATTGTACAAGTGCATTGTAGTTGTGTGAAAGGGAAGTAATAAACATTGCGCAAATGTAGAGAATAGAGACTCAGCATGAATAGCAGTGATAATATATTATTTACATCTTGCACATTTTATATTTATACTTCTCTCTCTCTCTCACTGTGCCTCAGCCTCGCTCTGAAACAAGATAATGCAAGCTTCAAAATTTTTGGTAGAAATAACTGAGCCGCTTTCTATTTCCTTTCTCCATTTATGTGTTCTTTTATCTCTCTCTGTCTGTGCAAAAAAAAAATTCTTGATGCTAAAAACTTTATTCACCAATGGCTAAGATTATTTTCATTAAAATGATCTCTCTTTTTTTAAGTTGAGAGTTAGAGATATTCTTAAAATTTTAATTTATAAGTAACAGACTACCGTTTGCTTTCTCTCTCTTGTCAATTAAAAATTCATGTGGTCGCTTAGTATTAGCAAAACTGTTTAAATTTTCACTTGTGTTTTACCATTGAGATAAATTAATATTCAAAAAATAAAGCTTAAAGACTATTCGTTAAATTTAAAGAGGCAGTTTTGTACTTTTGTAATTTTCTAGTCTGTAGACTCACTTGGGAACCATCCAGTGAAGGCTGTAGCTATAGGTTCATGCGCTCTGTGGGATAATACAAAGATTTTTGATTTTTATGTTAGCATTACAAATTTTATTGTGCAAGCTTTCTCCCCTTTCTCTCTCTCTCTCTCTCTCTCTCTTTTTTTGTAAAATTTGTTTGGTAGTCAGTAGTCACTAAACGTGTTTTGAGACCTCTCTATAGGATAAGTGGGATGGAGTGCTGTGTAATGTTGTCTGTACGAGTACAGATGGTTCGTATTTCCTTGGTGATCATGATGCGTTAATTATGCACATGATTCAACCAACAGTCTCGCTTCATTACATTATCGTTCAACGGCCTGCTGCACTTTCCAAAGTGCACATTCCATACAATGCCTCCAAATGAGACTTTTCTACACAAAATCCACACAACAAAGGCAATATTTTCTATTTAAATTGTATTACTCTATCCCAATATGTATTTCTAGGTCTTTATATCAGCCGTGTGGATTCTTCCCACTGAAAATGCGCAAATTTCTACAGTCCACACTCACAGTCTATGCTCAATCTTTGCACAGAGTGTTTTGGGGGAATTGAGTCTACAGAGGAAGATAGAGAAAGTGATTTTGTTTTTGGGAGATGAAGAGGGAGAGGAAAGGAGGAGAGAAAGTTATTCGGGATATATTGTAATAATCGTAGATCATGGTAAAAGAGAGAGAGGCTGTAACTTTCTCTTTTTTGGGTCCATGTTTGTGTTGAATATTGTACACAATTTTGATTCAACTACACCCCATGCGTGTCTCAAGCTCAATTAAGTTTCGAGCTAATTAACTTTATGATCAACAATCACACAAGTTGTGAGTTGTGACGAACAGCCTGACGTTCCTTATCCTACAATGTACATAGCTAGTACTCGTCAAATGGTTTCTTTGGTGGAAATGGAAGTACCCAATGGTGATGATGATGGTGTTGGCACATCATCATCATCATAATTATCTTTTCTCCCCCTCTCTTCCTTCGTGCTTGTTATTCATTTTCTTCTAATGATAATTGATGCACGAACACAAAAAATAGAGAAAAGTGATGCCAATGCCCTTAGAAAAGTTTTTTTTAAGAGGGAGGATTTATTCTTGGAATTGTGTGTATTTCCTATTTTTTTCTGTGAATTCCAAGAATCCACGTTTTGCATATGAAATGATGCCAAAAATTGTCGAGTGTAAAAATGTTGAATTAAAATTAGTTGAATATTTTATCTCATGATTATTATTTTTCTTTTCATTTTACATAAAAAGAAAGTTGAAAATCAGATTACGCATAGGAATAAATTATTTTATGTTCAAAATGTCTTTATATTGCACATTGTACGTTTATAGGGAGTGTATAAAGAATAAAGAATGAGATTTGTGAGATTATTTTCACCGGTGAAAGTTTTTTATTTCTTTTTTGAATCATGTGATCAAATAAAAAAAAAGTGAATATAATGAGAGTTTTTTTTGTTTGAGTTTAGAATTACAGTTAAAATTATTTTATAAATTGTATAGAAATATTTTGGTTTTGTACTAAACGTTTCTCTCTTTTTTTTGCCGAATTGTGAGCATGGCCTGAATTCCAATGGAAATTCCACATTTTTTCCCCCTGTCACTCTACTTTGCAAAGATGGATGTCACGTGTCAAAATTCTTTTTCTTTTTCTTTTTGTGTCATGGATGTACAGTCTTGTACTCTTATAAAGTTGATATATATTTGATCAAAAAAGGATGACGAGCCATTAATTGCCTCAAAATCCCTTTCTTTTGTAAAATGAACAAATTGAACTCGGCATAATATAAATCATAAGCTCAACTATCATAGTCAAAGCTGTTGATTGTTCTAAATTTGGGATATTCATTTCAAAGACAGAGAAAGACAGAGAGAAAGTTGATGGTTGAAGCGGGAACGAAAATTGACGACACTTTTCTGATTTGACAAGGACACAAAACAAAATATTGTTCAACTTTAGTTTTTACAACTCCCTTGATAATTTCAGTCAAAAGGTTTTTAAAAACAAGAGAAGTTTGACAGAGCCATTCAAAATTCACTTTTGAGTTTTATTTTCAAACTTCATACTTCATAGAGAAAGTTGAGTACAAAATAGTAAAATTTATTTTAAAACTTTTCATTGACAATGCCACTAAAGAAATAATAGAATTTTGCGTAATATTTCAAAATCCATTTTAGATATTAGAAACTATTTCTATACCCATTCTATACACAAACTACAAAAATAATTTTGATGGAAGGCTACACAAAATAAATTCTGGTTCGTGGCTAATATGAACTAATTTCTGTCAAAGTAGAGAAGAATGAGAGAGAGAGAGAGGAGAGACAAATGAAGGATTAAATGGTTGCATGGGCTCTACACATGAGGGAAAATAATGAGGGATAATATTCTAATGAATGTGACCAAAGTATTTTGTGGGGAAGGGGAGGAAAGAAGGGGTGGGGGATTGTAAGTGAAAATCCTATCATTATCATCATCATTATCCATGATCTTGATGATGATGATGGTCGTCGTCATTTGTCCTCTTCCTTAGTCTCAATCTTTCTTTTTTCCTCATATAAAAAAAGAAAAGGGGAGTGTAATTCTCAAGACGTTGCTCCGAGTATGAGATATTCATTTGACTTATATAAAAAATGTATACATTCAGGAATAATCGTCGGTTATATAGCCCTAGCTTTGTAAAAATGGGTTTGAATGGCCAAAGTTCTTATACAAATTTACTACCAAAGGAGGCTACCGACCCGAGTCTCTATAAATTCTCTTGTTAGATAACATGTAGGAGTGTGTAGTCTATATTACAGATGCTATCAAAAGAAAGTCAAAAAATTTGGTTGAATGTTCTACGCACACCGATCAACATTTTGAGACTCTTCCTTTTTTTTTTTTTAAAAAAAAAAGGAAAGTCTGTTTCCCTTTATAAGAAGTTATATGAAGGCTGTAAAAAAGGAACTCCCTAGTCTCTGAGATTACACTGCACTTTGGCTTATATTCATCTTTGATTCATGATCTAAAATCTTTACTGTTCATCTAATGAGATTGCGTCGTAACTTCAACTTCCCCTCCTTTTCCTAGTCTGGCTACTCCAGGTCGTCAAATCCCTTGTGGACAGCCATTTGCCATTTCTATCATATCAAGTGTGCGTAGGAGCGTTTTAGAGCGTCTCAAATAAATTCTCCAAAAAAAAACTTATATGTACATATTGTGTAACCCATTTCAGTCTAAACGCACTCTTCTCTACAGGGGAAAGTTGCGTAAGGGGTCAAATGGCATAGTAGAGAGAGAGAGTATAGATCTGATGCATAAAGAGACTTTGTTATTATTATGGTTCCATAGTAGAGTTTAGCATGACTACAATGTTTTAAAAATGCGTCTAAGATGAATCTCTCTAGTGCGTAGCTCGATAATGACTCGCATTTAAAATAAAAGTAAAATTTGAGTAGGGGTAATCTTAATAAAATTTAATATTTATTTTGACGATCTTATTTATAATTACCCAATATTATATTTTTTATAAAAATTTTCCTTGTATATTATTTTTTATACGTACGTAGGCTATAGGTAGTGAAAATACGTAGAAAAAAAGTTTTTAAAATTTAATTCTTAAATTTTTTAAAGAGAGAGAGTGCCCTTGATATTAAAATTGTTGTAAACTTTTTGAACGACAAATGAATGGGAATAAGAAAGTAAATATAAAGTAGTTTTCTCAATTAATTTAGGAATTTCAAAATTTTCAACAAGAGAAATTTCTCTCTTACATTCTTACTCCACCACGGACTTTTACTTTTTTGGTATGTACCTACTACATGTACTTTAAAGTATAAGAAGGTGCTTGAACTCATCTTGGAAAATTGTTCCCCTTGTATTTAACGTTTTCTCCAAGAGAGAGGAAGAGAGAGAGAGAGAGAAAGTGTTAGAATGAATTGAAAACTTTATTATAAAATCACAAGTAATTTAATCCCGTCCACCCCTCCTTCCCCTCTCCTTCTCTTGCGATTCATTAAAGGAAGGCAACCCCGACACACGTTATAATATCCTGCTGATAAATTGAGAGAAGGAGTGAGATAGAGACTGATGAAAAGACCTCAAGCGCTCGTTAATTTTCTCTCCTCTTCCTGCTCTCAAGACTTTCTCTCTCTCTCTTTAGACATGAGTCCAAAGACAAACTTACCACCACTTTCTCTCTCTCTCTCTCTCTCTCTCTTGTCAGTCCTTTCCTCTTCATGTATTTCAGTTTTAAGTTTTCTTCTCTTCCTGTTGTCTACAAGGCTGAGCTCATACTTTGATGAATATTTGTGCAAACTTTTTTTTGTCTTTGAAATCTTAATACTCTTCATTTCCTCCTTCCTTCAGGAAGAGTGAGGATAAGTCATCGGTGTTTAGGATAGAGACGAGACAAATCTTGGTAACAATTTAGACCTGGTGAGAACTGATGAGACACACACATTAGTTGATAGTCAAGGACTTAAATAATACGCAATTTAAATGTTGTGACTCAAGTGGAAATGATTTCATTTTTATGAGTCTCTCCCTACCCAAATTAATAGAAATGAGAATGATGAGAGAGAGGGAACAAGTTAAACATATAATTAAATTGAGGAGATATTTAACTACAAAATTAAAATTACTTTTCAATCTCTCTCTCTCTCTCTCTCTCCATAACTACCTTACTCTTATATTCTTGAATGGAGTTGGAGTAGTGAGTAGTATTTTTACTATTGGGGACATTGACATGCATATGAGGATTTGTAGAGAGTAGAGACAGTTTTTCTCATATTCAGACATTATTTATGCATCCCTGCTTCAATGAATAGAATTGAAACAACTCAACCATTAACTCCAGTCCTTTTCCTAATGAAATATTTTGAAACACATGAGACACATAGTCATAGTCGCCAATTCCTTCAAAATTAGTGATTATTCCATGTGTGGCAATTGGCAAACCGACGGAAAAAAATTTTGTGGAAGAAAAAAAATTTTGTCTTGAAACGTTATGCAAATACAGAAAAAAAACAGACAAAGTTTTTATATTTTACATGAATTTTTTTTAAATATATTCCACGAGTTTGACTCTAATTTTCTGTACGTCATCTCAAACCACTTTTTTTTGAGAGAGTGAAAACTATTCATCAAAATGACTCGGAAAAAAAGAAAAAATTTCCATATGGTTTAATTAAACAAAGAGAATTGAAGCGTGATTGTTGCATACACGTTAATTCTTGAGGTTTTTTTTGGGTAAAAAACTTTTTTTTTCTCTTTTTTCTGACTTTGTCCCCATTTTTACATTATGCTTCTTCCCATCCTCTCTCTTATGCAATAAGTATTACTTGTGTTATGGTTGGTTGGATAACTACAAGAATTTAAATGAATTTACGTTGTCAGGGATGAGAAAAAAATGTTCTTTTTTTGCTCTAAAAAAATGAGTCTTCAGGCTTTTTCTGTTTTGCAAAGTTTTTTTTTGTTTCAAAAACAAGAATATTTTTAATGTAGCCGCAGAATATATTTAAAGTCAATGTCAACATTTGATGATTCACATGACCAAGAGTAGCTCGTGCTCATAATTCATTTGAAAAAAAAATAATTCCACAAATGTTTTTCACGGTCACTTTTTAAAATTAAAAATAAAAGATGACGTCAACTGTAAAGTGAAGAAACTCCTCGTAGATAGAAATATTAATTAATTAAGAAAAATAAGAAGGAAAACTCTGGAGAAAAAAAGTTAAAAGTTGAATTTTAATCAAGTTGCATACATTCCTCTCTCTCTCTCTCTTCTTTTTGTTTGTACCTATTGCCCTATAAATTCCTCTCGAGTTCAAGGTCAAAACTATTTAGTCTCTTGAGAGAAAGAAGAAAAAAGTTGGGTTGGATGGAGAAAGTCTGAAATGATTTGAAAAGAAATTAGAAAAAAAACCTTTATAATGTTCTTTCCCCATCAAGTCACGTCTCTCGATACCTCACATGTCTGACATGACATGCACTTCTAATTTGTATAAAAAAATCCAAAAATTCCCATACACAAAATTACTCTCGTTCTCTAGCTAGTCCAGAGTTGAGAGTTTTCATGGAACGTGAAAGTTAGAATCTACGTCGTGGAAAACCTTTTATCAAAAAATTAATTAAACTCAATTTGTAAAAAAAACGATCAACACAGTGTCTATATCTACCCTACCAAATTTTAGTAAAAAAAACTGTATCTGTACAGTGTACACTTAACTGATAACATTATGTAACAATATAAATTGACATGTTTAGTACAGTTATTAAATAAAAAACTCTAAAAATTGTTGTGCCTCATGAGTCATGACATTGACCCTACAGTCGAGATGGCTATAGACAAGACTAGACTGAATTTTAGTATAATTAATATTTAAATATATATATAACTTTTATATAAAAATTGTTATAGGTAAATGAGGGAACAGTTTTGTTCAATTCTTTTCTTTTCTCATTTTTTTACATTAATCTATTGAGAGTATTCAAGGCACATGACTCTCCATCACATCAATAAGTAATTTAGCAATGAAAGAGAGAGAGAGAGGAGGAGGGGGGTCAAGTAATAAGGGGACATCACGCAAGAAAATGTATTAAATCTAACATGGAAAATTTACGTGCTCTCTCTCTCTCTCTCTCTCTGTATAATGATGGGGAGCATATCATGAAACGATTACATATATAGAAGTCATATTATAGGGCATGTAATTCAATCTATGGTGTATTCTTGATGGATTTGTATCTTGAGAAAATGAAACGATCGAGAAAGAAATCCATTTGATTGCCCCTCTCGAATCAATTTCCAAATTAAGCTTTACCTTAACTATTTTATCAAATGTGACATTTACCTATCCTTCATTCCCTTTTGACTTGTGTGTGGAGTTCTCTTTCATTGAAAAGCTGTCCTCAAAATGGTTCTAAAAATTTCATACAACAATTTGGTTGATATTCTCTACCTGTATAAGTAGAGAGGACATGTATACATTTTCTAATGTTGTCTATAGCTAAATTTATATGGGTCAGCTGACAGACTAAATAAAAATTTATTATGTGACCATCAGTGGTCCATGTAAAGAGAGAGAGAGTGTGTGTGTGTGGCTAAATTTCATTCCACGTGTGGGGAAATGGAATATAATATTAATCAAAAAATATCCTTTTTAGAATGCTCATCATCCCCTCAACTTGTACCTTTATAAGCAGTAAAAATGCATGAGAAAATGAACCACACAAACATTTTCTCTGTCTCTGTGTTTGTGTGACGATGATGATGGTGATTGAATTTATTCTCACCTTACTTAAAATTCAATCCACATTCTGCCCCCCATCTCTCTCTCGCTTTCTCCGCTGTTGAACTAACATTATGCACGGTACGCATTGAGATTGGGTAAGTTTTTTTTGGAGAAAAGTTTTTTTGAGTCAAAAGCTCACATACCAAAATTGTACAAGTTCATTCACCCATTTTCAATGTCTATCTTTTTTCCTTATGTAACATGGTTTTTTTATACTTAAAAGTAATGTATAATGTACATGCATAGTATTCCTTGTAGTTTTCTACAAAAGAAACTTTTTAGCCTATAGCTTTTAGCTTAATTTTTTTCTTGCCAACTAGGGCTACGAAGCAATCAAATGACTGCCATTAGACAAATGTTGAATTTATTTTCTGAGAGAAAAAAAAGAAGAAATGTTTATATATATTGTCCATATACAGCCCACACTGTGCACATGGATAAATTTGTAAGGAAGACATATTGAACAATTTTTTATTGTATTTTGTTGTACTCAACGGAGTGACACGTGGGAGGATGAGAAGCCCAGAGACCTATTTAACAATGGAAGAAAGGATAAATCGATAAAGAGAAAGTCTGTCAATTGTCATTTTACAAATTTTATTTTGTATATTTGAAGAGAGAGAAAGCTTCTACCTCCAATTTGACTCCTCTATGCTAATAACCTCGACTACTGAGAAGAGTGTTTGTTGATACAAAATGTGGATAAAGTGAAAGTGAAAGAGGAAGGGAGCTCGACTCTCTCTCTCTCTTTACAGCTTTGAGTAACTCGTACGCCTACAAAACTCAAACATGGGAGGATTTGGAGTTTTGAATTAGAATTTGATGACAACAAGTCTAATCATGAAGGATGCACAGTTTAGTGGGATATACAGAGAGAGAGAGAAAACTCTTACAACTTTAGTCAAGTTGACAACCCTCAAATGGTAAAACGTTACTTTATAGCTGTACAATCTGTACAGATATATATATATATGTAGGAGGGGTTTTAGAATTTACATTAGGAGAATTGATCCACAAGTTAAGCTTAAAAGTGTTCACAGTTGTTATGACTTTGTTTGTCAGCTGAGACTGAGACTGGAGCTAAAACTAAAACTTGGTTAATTTAAAGTATACACAGTCATAAAGTCAAAAATAATGGTACAAAATAAACTAATGAGTAAATGGAAAAGGATGAGGATGAGCCACAAAGACGGAGAGGAGGAAAATTTATATAAAGTGGTGGCAAATATACAGATATATAGGTCAAAGGTTTTACTTGGCCCTTTAGTAAAATTTACCATTTACCTTTGTAGGTCTTTCTCTAAACAAGAGATAAATTTCTTGTAATGTTTCATCAACCTCACAATCTCCTCTCTATTTGCAAGCCATGATCTTTCATATTTTAGTTTACATTGAATCTCTCAACTGTGGTTTTCAATCCCCCCCCACACACAAATTTATATTTTATGATTTTATCTCTCAATTTAATATTAAATTGACGAAATCTTTTACTGGCCTCATCCCTTTGGCTTTTCTCTCTAATATTATTTTCCATTTGGGTAGCCAAATTAGAGAGGAAACTTTTCCTTGTTTTATTAAATTGATTGTCATGTTAGAGTACATAACACAAAATTTAATATCTTGTAAGAGAGAGAATTCTTCCTTGAAGCCAAAATATGTAGACTTTTGTTTTCTCTCTCTCTTTTTTTGATTGATTTTATTACATTATTTTTCTATTGACACGTGACTTTCAATTATAAATAATTTCCATATTAACTCACCAATATAACTATACCAATAGCCTAAAGA
This sequence comes from Arrhopalites spinosus, assembly GCA_034700945.1. NCBI lineage: Eukaryota > Metazoa > Arthropoda > Collembola > Symphypleona > Arrhopalitidae > Arrhopalites > Arrhopalites spinosus. The sequence goes on along the minus strand of JAQIVZ010000747.1, from coordinate 27,606 downwards.
CTTTGAGTGGGTTTCTAGTAGAAGAAAACTTATTGAAATTTGATTAAATTGAGGAAAGCATATGACTTTTGAGATTTCCAAGAACTGAGTCAACTTGAATAGATAAAGTCAACTCATCTCTCTGACTCGCTCTAGTGAGCTCACTTTTGAAGTTATGCCAAACTTTATTCATGGAAGGAAGTCATAGTACTATGTATAACACATTTGTAAATGTGTACATTTCCTATTAAATTTGTGTGTGTGACAAGTCATTAGATGATGCATCAAAGAATTCTCAGAACAACAAAAAATTGTCGCTTTCTCTCCCTCTCTTTTTTATTAGCACGTCTATTGTTTCCCTAATGATTTATTTATTGGACATGTATATGAAAGGAAGAGGAAGGAAGAAGAGGGGGAGAAATATTGGCAGGGAAAGGTAATTAACCTACTTTGACAAGAAGACCCTCGTTGTTCTCATTAGCGATGATTTTCCACACAGAATTATTTATAATGTATATTATATCTTCCTTCGTCTCCTACTACTTCCTGGTTCTACCGCCTCAGATTACATTAGTATAATGGACCTGGGACATTTGGTAATTTGTTGACAACATCCCCCTTACTCCCATACCCTCACACACACACTCACACACTCCAAGTTTATACTCCCGTGATCTCTCACCCGGGGATAATGAGCTTGTAATGACGTCCGGCTTTATGGTGCCATTTAGGTGATGGGAAAATCACCAATTAAAACAGATCAACTTTACAACTAATTCTCTCTCTCTCTTTCTTGTCTTGACATGAACTCTTCATGTTATTGACCACAAAAAAAGAAGGCTAATGATCCAACACAATTATTTTTACGTATAGTATTATTATCTGTAGTACTCTGCTATAGTTAACAATAGACTTTTCTTTTAGTTTTTTTTGTTGAAATTTGGTCGTCTCGTATTTCTGCAAATGTTGAAATGTTTTTTTTTGGTCTTAACATGTCTTTTTTTATATTTTCTATTGTTCTACGCCGGTACTGGTACTTTCTCCCATTTTATATTATTGGGTTATATACTTGAGTTGTTAGCAGTAAACTTCAAGTCCAGCTGTTGCACGTATTTATATTATTATTATGAAAAAAAAAGAATTGAAACAATAAAACGAGAGATGAGGACAAAAAAAAGAGATGATTATGGCTGACATTAATAGTGTCCAATTTTATTCTTTTTGGACTTTTTTCTCTCTTTTTTTTCAGGGTTATATTTAAAGGTACGCAGGTGGCTTTGTTAGTTTTTGTGTCCTCATTGTTTTTCATTTCATTTTTTTTATGTTTACGACTTTGCCAAAATAACAAAAAGAAAAACAAGTTATTTATATTGAGCAATATTTTGTCTCCTTTGTGAGATTATAATTATGTCAATTTAATTAAAAATAAATTATTTATTTGTATTTTGAAACAAAACAATATTTTAATTGTTAAATCTCTTCGTCTTTCAATGTAGATTGGGAAATTCTTTAGAGGACTTGAGAAATTTGTTTATTTTGAAAAAAGAAAATTCATAGATTTCACAATATGCAATCTTTAGTATTGCACAATAAAGGATATATTAAAAAAAGGTAGAAAAGGAGCGTCTGCCCCTTTTTGAAATGGAAACAACACGGCTCTAGATTGAAGTTACATCCGGTCCCTTTTTTACCCTACGGGGAGTAATCTAATGGAAAGTAGAGTGCTTGTCTTGTCTTTTGTAATAAAGTGAAAGAAAAAGACGAGACTGGGTGTGTGTGTAGGATCTATAACTATGAGAAGAGGGAGAGATGAGTCTAGAAAACACACCAAACTCAAGTGTCCTCACTTGCCAGAAAGGAAAAAGGAAGAGAAAAAAGACAAGAGAGTATCAAAAAGTGCCACACTACATTTATTTGTACATAAACTTGGTCTCTGAACGTAACGTGAGAGAGAGAGAGAGAGAGAGAGAAGGAAGGGAAGTTTACGAACACCATTTAATCCCATTATACAAAATCTGCTCTCTCTCTCTCTCTCGAGTCTCTGGCCTTGTGTCTCTCCACTCGACACTTGAGTAAAATGATGTAAAATTGTAAATTGAAAAGGTGCGTGTAAAGATTATGTTTGTATGCATATACCTATGTACATATATACATTGTATAGGTGGTAGGTACATATAGACGAGGGCAAAAAGATTTTTGAGTTGAAAGATAGGCTCAAGTGTATCATCTCATCCCCTATTGTGTATCTGTGTGTAGGTAAGTTAGACAATGGATGATTTTGATGGGAGAAAATATGAAAGATGATATAAAGTTGAAGGAAGAGAGGGATTTGATGTATGCCGCCAAGGTTGGTGCATATGGGACTGCTATCACAATTCTCAATCATGAGCCTTGTCTTTGGTTTCTTTGGTTGTGCTAAGCAACGATTTTATATTATACACAACTAGCTCTCTCTCTCTCTTTGTGTAGAAAGTCTCAAGCATTGATGGTTGTATCAGCTGGAGTTTGAAATTGTGGAGGCTAAGATGAGAAGAGAAAGTGAGAGAGTAAAGCAGCGGGAGTTAATAGTAATGCAATGCGATAGGCTACCACCATTGAGCCTTGTGTGTGTGTACATAATAATCCAGATGAGAAAAAGTCGTACATCTTCAACTTTCCCTCTCCTTCTTGAGCTTGAAATGGAGAAAGCATTTCCTTTTCACTCGTTGCTCTCCAACAGAGTCTACAGTGAATTTTATATATATTTTAGATCCACATGTACAAGACTATCCTTTTCTAAAGCTTGCACCAACAACACTGCACTTTTTTTCTGTCCCTTTTTTTCCAAGGAAAAATTATGAAATTCAATATTGAGAGGGAGCTTTGGAAATCTTTGGGGAATTTTTTTTCTTGCTAGACAATTCTACTACATGGAGTGTCACTGGAAACATGCAAATATGTACATCAAAAGTATAAAAGCAAAGCAATGTAAAAAAACATGGAAAAAGACTAGACTAACCTCTCTTTGTTTTTCTAGTCTCCTTATGGAATAAGTGGATTGAATATTTTTGTGTAGAGAGAGACAGAGAGAGACAAGGAAAGAGAAAGTCTCGTTTTCCTTTAAAAAATAAATGGAGTCTGAGTACAAGGTAGTCGAGTTTTAACCAATTTGATGGTATTGTATCAAAGACAGACTTGTACTCGTACAAGGAAGCTGGAAGGGTTTGTAAAAGTACATAAAATGTTGAGAATAGAATGGACACATTTATAGCGTCTCACTCTCAGATGGCTCTTTACTCCTGAGTGCTCTCGGCTTTTTTTTCCTCCTTTTTTTGTCATTTACAATTCTGGAGCCTTGATGAAGAAACCGCTGCGGGAGCATTTTGTTGTAATATTTCATTATGGGCTTGCATATTTTTTCATCCATGTAATGCTCCATGAGACTTAATGTGCTCAGCTCAGCTCCTTTTTTTTATTTTATTATTAAACACTGAACACTCCAAAAAGGTTGTCAAGACCCAAAAGGAGACCAGGAAGAGAAAACCAGGGCGAGGGCGAGGGCTGTTGCTCTGTTGTTCTTGCTAGTGGGCTATTTGGATAAAGTCTTTACTTGGAGAAAGAGAGAGAGAGAGTGGAAGAGGGGCTAAAATTCTCTGGTATTTAATAAATCCGAAATTTAATGAAATTATATGTAACAAGGTACTATACAATAAGGGAGAAGAAAAGGAGGGGAAAAATTCTAAAGATTTTGAACTGAAAGATTTTAATTCAAATTTTATTAATAAAAAAGATAAAAGAATTCTTTTTTTTTAATATTAGCCCTTTTTTTCACGCTCAGCTGATTATTACTCAATGTGAAATATTTTAAAGCTGGAATGAAAATGAATGTATGGCTCACTGAGCCGTCAATCAGAATTGAATGAACCAAAAGAATTTCACTTGACACCCTTAGGATCAAAAATTAGTTAAATATTTGAGCTTTTTTCTGCTGTACTCTCTAACATGTAACCTATTTACAAGAGAGAGAGAGAGACAGCGTTTTTCAATGAAAAAAGTTTGTTGGACGTCTTGAGTTTTGACATTAGAAATTCAAAAGTAATTTGATGATAAAACTTAATTGATAGACCACGAATTTTCTCATTAAAAATTAATTGGTGGAGATCCACCGCTGCAGTTATAATTAATAAGATTTTCAAGTAGTTTCAGCACGACTAATTTTTGGCATCGTCTTAATTAGTCAACTTAAGGATATAATGGGGAACGTTCCCTAGTACACAGAAAATACTTTCTCCACACTCTTCCTCCTCCTCATCCTTTGTGGTTCCTACTTGACTCAATTCAATTAACTATTTAACTCTCTCTCTCTCTCTACTCATGAGGCTATTAAATTGCCTGGAATTTTTTGATGCACACGAAAACTTGCACTTGTTCCTCCCTACCTCTGCCTTATCAGTATCACCAAAAAGAACATGAACAGGAAAAAAATGGAAAAGGAATGTTATTTTGGTTTCTCAAAAAAAATAATAAAAAAAGATTCCAATAAATAACTGTCTTTTCATTCAATTTCTCATACAAGGGTGAAGGGAGGGATGGGGGAGGATATGCATAGTTGCATTGCATGAAGAAAGAAAAATAATTCTATTAGAATCCCCTCTGATTTTTGATTCGAATGGGAATCAATATGGTTATCTTGTAACTACAAGGCTCGTACATGAGGAGGAGGAGGAGTAAATGTTATGAAGGATGACTTTTGTACATTTGGTTTCTTTATGAGAGAGAGAGAGAGACAGCTGAGGAGAAATGCCCTCACTTGTCCATATTATTATTATTTCCCTTGTTGTAAATGGTAACGGTTGGTCATTTGATCAGAGAAAGGGGAGAAAGTGGAGGATTGGAGATCCATACTTTTTTTTGCCTTCTCTCTCTCTCTCTCTTGCCCATTGATTCCAATTCCCCTCATCCCTAGTGTTACTTTTTTTCTTTTTGGCAAGGGAATAGAAAGAGAAGGGAAATGAAATGTTAGGTCAAATTACTTCCTATACAATTCCCTATGACACGATCGAGGACTATCTGCCCCTCCATCCTTTCTCCCTTCTTCTTTTCCTCTCTTTTTACTATCCAACTGGCACTGACATAGCAAACACAATATGCGATTACCCTCTGCTACCGTTCCTCATTGCCCATTAAACGTATCATTAAATTTCTTTATGACCTCTAATAATATAATATCCTATTTATATATATATATATATATAGTATCTACTGTACCTAGTAGAAGACTTTCTCTTGTTAAAATCTCTACACCTTCCGCCCCTTTCATTTTATATAAATTCTACACCCATGCCCATCCTTACTATCAGTCTCTCTCTCTACAGTCTACAGTATTACTAAATTCATCTCCCATTTTTTAAAAGACTCAAAGCTTGACATCATAAAGTCACCCATTCTGCCTATTGGTATGTATGTACAGTGTACAGATATAGGCTCATAATGTATTTTTGGCCCAAGCGTTGAAATCTGGAACGTGATCAAATTGTCTCTCATTTTTTTAAGACTATTATTTTTAAATGCTTGTCAATGACATGAAGAAATATTTTTAACTTGAAAACTCTGACAGATTTACACTCCATGGCCTATATAACTTTTTTTTATCACAGTCACATCTAATGTAATTTACTATGTACTACTACTACTACTGTCTGTAGGGAGAAAGGAAGAGAAAGAGAATTTTTTCATTTTTACATCTTTTCAATACTTTCACTTTGATTGTATAAAAAAGAAGAAGAGAAAGAATATTTGTAAAAAGAGAAAATAAATTGAAAAGTGCATCGTAAAATTTTTGTACAAGGGAAGGAGTTTTTATTCATTGTCGAATTCATTGACAAGAATGATATTTAATGGTGGTCACTCATTGTGAAGGTAGACAGTAATGGAAGAAAGTCTCGTAAATTTTGTGTGTGGACACACAAAGTGTATAGAGTAGAGTATTAGATTGTGAAGAATAAAAAGACGGAAGGGATTTAGTAAACTAAAAAAAGGATGAAAATAAGAAATTTGTGATTTCTTTTCTCCCCCTTTCTCTCTCTCTCTCTCTCTCTCTCTCTCTCTCTTTCCCCCTTGATAACAACAAGTAAAAGTACAATAAGGAAACCAAGTAAACACGCCATTTGTTAAGATTGAGAAAAGTGAAAGTATAAGACGAAGGGGAAAAAAAGAAAAGTTTTTTTTGTGCGCATACTTTTCTCTCTTCAACTCTCATAGTCCATTTATTATATTCTCCTACCAAAGAAAAAAAACTGGCTGACTGACTGAGAGAGAGAGGAGAGAAAAGAAAGCTGAGGAAAGGTTTAGATGGAGAGAATAAAAAGAAAAAAAGTACATAAGGAGTTACACATAGACAGAAGCCAAGGGAGAGAGGATGAGAATAAGCGGCCGGAAGGAAAAATGAGAAAAATGGAAAGACGTGATCTGGAAGTTGAAGACGACCAAATTGGTCTTATTATTCTTCTTTAGTTTTGTCAGGAAATAGTACAACATTTTCTCTTCATGAACCTACATGACACACACACATGCTTTCTCTCTCTCTCTCCTATCGAGTCTTAAGTATAAGAGAAAATGAAATAAAAAAAATTTTCTGACTGTGCAAAAAAATTGAGTATCAGTTACCTTTAGTTTCATTTCATTTTCAACACTTTTTTTAGATCTTGAATCATGGTGAATTGAGGACACCAGTAAAAAAATACAGGTCATGTGCATACATAGCCCATAATCATGGTTTCACCATGGAGCACGTGTTTAGACTTAGTCTTGTTAGAGGAGGTGAAGGTGAGATTGTGTGACTGAATTTTGGACGAGTAATCGACTTGAGATGATTTCAAAATTCTGTGCTTCAGGGTCATTATTATTATATACATGAGAATTTTATTGGAAATTTTTTTTTTTGATTTTGGATTCAAACGACCACCTTTACATTTTACATTGTGTCACTTTTTTTCAAGGGTGGTAAAAAATACAGTGAGGAGACAATAAGGTCAAAATTATGATGCTCATGACCCTGATCTTTAAAAGAATTTTTGAGGCTTTATGGAACTACTTTGTAGTGAAAGACAATAGAGAGAGAAAGTATTTTGTATAGTAATGAAGGAGGAGAAAGGGGATAACTTGAATTATTTGAAAAAGGTATGAATTTATAATAAATCCTCGTCTCACCCATGAATCCTCTTGTCGTATTTTTCCACGTGCCTTGAATATTCATTTTGACGACAGATCCTCTCCTCCTTACACCACAAAAGATAATTATATTATCACGTGTATGTCACTCCCAGCCAAAATCTACGTCAATGTCCAGGTCCTCCTAGTCTTTGTTATCTCTTTGGTGCAGAACTGTAATTGACTATCATATAAAGTATAGAGTGCTAAAATTTACATTCAACTTTAACTCTCCCTTTCTTCCTCATGAATTCGGAGAGGAGAAATCAAGTAAAGAAAATCATGAGACGAGAGAGAGAGAGAGATGGAGAAATATTACGGAGTATAAAAGTTTTTTCAAAAAGTATCTGTACAAGTAACTTAATTTAGGTTTGACGTTTGACTTTAATTTAGTTGAGTAGTCGTACAACACAGAAAATTAAAATTAGGACATTCATTAACTATGCAAAAAGAGTTGTGTTCAAAAAGACTCTCTCTCTCTCTCTTGTATCTTATTTTCTTTTTAAGACATTGCCGTATAATGTACAGATGTTGGTAGTGTTGTTGAAGAACTACTTTTTTTGTAGACAATGAGACTGATTTTCCTTCTTTTATGATAAATCATTTAACATAAAACCTATTACACGTAAAACTTTTCTCTGGAAATGACTTTTGACACTCAAAATGTAATTATTATTATTATTTAGGGAATTCTGTACAAAATGACATATTTACCAATTTACATCTCTCCCCCCCCCCTCTCTCTCTTTCTCTTGAGATTCTTGAGACGTTGACGGGCACTCTGTTAAAATCCAAAGTTGATGTCTAAAAACTTTTTGAATTAGTTTCTCTTCCTTCTTTCTACTTTCTCCTCTTGATTTTCATTTCTTCTTGTTACAATTCCAATACTCCTCACTCCATTAAGCTTTTTTTATTTTACTAGCAGAAGAAGAGGAGGAGAAAGTTAGAGAAAGTTGCCCATGTTTTTTGAATGATGAATTTTATTTTTTGTGTACTACTACAGACACAGATACATTTACAACAATTTTTAAATTATTGCTAACTTTATTTTTCATGTTTATTCCTTTTCATTGCACATGAAAAATTGTCTCGTGTTTTTATTCTTGTGCTGACACAGCATGATTTAATTCCAATATGACTGTCATACATAAATTCCAGTTTTCTTTTTGAGATAAAAAAATGTGTAGTGTGTAAAAATGAAGATGCATTTTTACGCCACTGCGTGGCACGTCCTAAATAAATAAAAATGAGGAAGTGGAAAGTGGCTGGTGATGCACGATGCACTCACTCCGTTGCATAAAAGGAAAGACGAGTGGCTCATTTTGGATTGAAATTTCGGAATAAAATTAAGTTCAAGTATAGGAAATGTATTGCAAATGGTTTCGACTACATAGTGAGGCTAATCAGACGAGGAGCCAAAATAGAGAGAAGGGAGACAGCTGATGACGAGTTGAAGTTTGAGAAGAAGTAGTAGGAGTAATATAGTAGCTGTGATGAAAACAAGGGGAGGAAAGAGAAGGAGAAAGTACAAGATTTGAGTAAGGAATAGACAAGAAGGGGGAGAGAGTCTTGTGAAAACATTTGGATTCGCCTCATTATCATCGTTTTAGTGAGTTTGGAATTCCAGGAAAAGGATTTTCACTGGGTTCCTCCTCCTGTCTCTCTTCAGATAGACAGTCCCCTAGTCCTGCATAGTGTACTCATCCGGCCGGAGATGATGTAATTCACAAAGTGGAAAGGTATTTCGATGAATTCTCTCTCTACATTTATAGTGAAAGCCCACTATAGATTATATACTGTGGATATACATATGTACACTGCAAGTGAATGATAGGGCGTAGGAGGAAGCCTCTTTTTTTCTTGTGTTCTTTTCTTATACATTTACATATGTCAAATGCCTCCTAACGTCTATGATGTGCATGAACGAGTAGATTGGGAATGAAATGGAATGGAGTCGAGTGGAAACTAAGAGCGGTAGCCGGGGTTATATATATAATGGTACATGGCCTATGATATAGCCAAGTTTTCTTACGGCTCAAGCTGATTCCTTCTTTCTCTTCAACTCCTCATCCTCAAGTAAAAACAACCACCAATGCTCCCTTGGTTGAGTACGGGCATCCTCGGATGAAGAAAGAAGGGAAGATGTTTCATGTATATAGGAAGGAGAAGGAGGGGGCTTGAAAGAGAACATTAGAGAGACGGAGAAAAGAGTTTCAAATGATTGCGTGGTGTATTTTTGTATGTATTAGCCTGTTCATTCTTGTCCTCTCTCGTCCTCCCTCATATTAAATATCTAACCGTGGTACACTCCCTCTCTCTCTCCCTGTGTGAGTTGAGAGACCAAAGTTAGAAATGACACGGTGGAAATCATGGCATATGGTGGTGGCATTCACTAACGACGAATATTGTTCGAGCCGTAGGGAAAAAGGTTATATAAAGACTCGGCATGTAACAACCTTACCCAAAAAAATATATTTACTAATACTCTCATGTTTTAGCCACTCAGTCGTACAGAGAGAGAGAGAGAGAGGAATTCACTCAAGCAAGAATTTCCAAGTAAGGAAAGATGAGAAGAGAGAGAGAGAGAGCAACAGAATCTATAAGCATCAATAATAAGCAATAATAATGAGAGAAAGAGAGAGAATAAATGGGATATACCATCTGTGTATGTGTTTCAATAAACTTTTTTTTGTAACATTTCATACGGATACGGGATATGATCATTACCAACATTTTTGTCATCTCTCAATGATTCTAACAAATAATAAAAAAAAGTTTTGTATTTGTATTTCGGTCACATATTTTGTGACTCAAAGACAATACTAACGATAAAATATAATATATACAATTTGTTTATCCTATTTAGTTATTATAACGAGATATTTTGTGCAGTGAACCATCATATTTTTTTTACATAATTTATCTTGTGGCGTAATTATTCACAAACCTCAAAGACTCAAACCTGTTTGAAGAGAAAGTGTAAAAATAAACTCGTCTTTTGACAAACTTTCTCTCTCTCTCCTCTTGGTTGCTCACTTACTTATTAAGTGAAATAATTATAGAAAAGAAAAGAAGAAACTAATCAAGTGCGGGACTCTTCAAGTCACTTGAATAGTGTTCTCAAGTCTCAAGTAGAAATAGGTAAAGTTTCTATTTGAATTCTTTTTTTCAGTCTGTGTATCTCGATGTCTATGCATGAGAAAATGAGGATTGATCGAAGTCTAGATTAAAAAAAATGGAGGAATAGAGTTTGAGTCAAAGAAACATTTCAATGTCATTCGTTTGCAAAAAAAGGAGTAAGTTTGGGATTTTTTTCCCTTTCTCTCTCTCTCTCTCTCTCTCTTTTGCTGCCTTATCGTTAAGAGTAAACACATGAGTTTGTACAAAGTCAAGATTAATTAGGATTTAAAATGAAGCCTTAGCTAAATTGACTTGAGAGTAGAGAGAGTATAAATTAGAAAAGTTTTTTTCTCTCTCTTCGATTCTCAAGAATCCCTACAAGCCGAAAATAGAGAGAGAAAAGACAAGAAGGGGGACGTCGTTTGAAATAGAACAAGTTTAGTTTCTTTTCCACTTTCTTTTTTTTTCTCCATCCACACAATCCATGCATATGGAAAATTCGTTTGAGATTGGCATTCAACTAGAGAGAGAGAGGGCGGTAGGGAAGGCTGAAGGTTGTCGTTTATATTCTATTCATAGAAATCGACCAAATTTCTAGTGAAAAATAAAATAGATACAAGAGAGAGAGAGAGAAAGTTGTCAACATTACTTGTTGGAGAAAAAAAGAGATTTTTGTATTGTAATATTGTAGAGGTGCAGATGCAGATGCAGTATGGAGTTTCATGGAGATTCAAAGAAATATTTTTTTCCATTTTGTTACTTTGTTTTCTCAACAGCACCAGCTGGAGAAAAAAAAATGTACGACAAATATTAGATGATAGAAAATAATAGACAAAAGTAGGGATAAAAGCATGGAAGATGTTCTGTCACAGGTGAGATTCAAAAAAAAATATATGTATACAGAAAAAAATTGTGTCCGTATGATTTGTACATGTAATTACAGTGCATCTACCTATATATTCACAAGAGTAAAAAAAACAACATATCAGACAAAAAATCTCGCCTTGTTCTCCCTCAGCTCCTGTCCAAACCTGTCCTGTTTAGTGTCAGCTGAGAGAGAGCGAGAAAGAAATCGAGTTGGCAATGTTCACGCCAGCTTGGATCCATTTTGGTACATAACACAAGTCTTGTGGAGTCGAGCAAATGGAAATTGACATTGACTTGATAGGGAGTGACGAGCGAGGAAGGACTTTGGCAGGCAGGAGGGAACAACAAGGAAGAGAAGGACGTAGAAATAAATACATATATATATATTTATAGTTACCATAGACAAAAGAGAAAGGATTCCCAACAGTTTTCCCATTGACTCAGTACCCATCTTTTTTGGTTAGTATGCAGTCCATGTTCTCCTTTTGCATTAATGGCTCCTTATTTCTACTCGTTATATATACATGCTAATGTATATATATTGTGTGGAGAATCAACCTTGGACTTGAGCTTCACTGCCTCCAGTTTCCTATTATAGTTTCCTGCTTCATTTACCTTTCTCCCACTGCTCACCTTTCTCCAAGGTTCCGGCTCAGGATTGAGTTTCCGTTGTGTTTACAGCTTCTTTGCTTTGTCTAGTTTAGTTTTTTTTTGTTTATACAGATACAGGTACACACACACTTTTATGGACAGATACTCATTGGACATTTCTAATAGTTTATACGAGACCAATAGTCTACTGGGAGGAGAAATGGCGTGGGCAAGGGAAGGTAGCTACTAAATAAACACAGTCCATAGATTTTTCTTGTTTCTTGAATTCGATACAGCGGAGAAAGTCGAGGAGAGAAAACCAAGAGACATTCCATTTTGATTACCCCTGAGACTTTCTTTTCAGTTTTCACACAGCCTTCCTCCTCTCTCTCTTCTTTTCCATCTGTTAAGCTAAGCCATTCTGGCAACGGCTTCTTTTCTCCCTTACTCAACAAGGAGAAGTTTAAGCCATGTGAGTTATACGTACATGCTCTCTCTCAAAAAAAGTGGAGGGTTTCGTAGAAACAGAGAAAAATCTACTATGGCATTCCAATTCAATCTAATGGCTTTCCAATTCTTTGTTTTTCTTGTCCGGCTCCATATATAAATTTATTTTTATATGCATATACATACGGATCCAATTTACATAGAAATCTCCCAAGCTCAAACTCTCAAGTCCAACTCGTCTCTCTCTCTCTCTCTCTCTTTCGTTCCCCTCCGTCAAAAGCACTTTGGCCATTCATCATATTTCATCATTTTCATATCCTCTTTGCTTATCATGTCATCTTATCCCTATCCATGCCTGTCCCTTGTCTTGTCTGTCAACATAAATATCAAGTTTTTTTTTGAAGAATCATTTTTTATAAATTTTATATTCTCATCATACTCTCCATCTCAACTAACTTCAACTCAATTTTCTTATTCTCGACTACAACCACATTTAAATTTTGACATGTAATTAGTTTTGAATTTAATTAACATTTTTATATGCAAGCTTACTCTTTAGTACAGGAAAGCATGACTTTTTTGGGGACATTACATGAATAATAATACAAGATTATTTTTTATATAAAAAAATACAAGGAATGCCATTAAAAGTTTATTTTTTTAACTTGTAAAGTTAAACATTGTTACCCATTGTTATAGATTAGAGGGTGTGAGTTATACATCAATGTGAAAAATCCAAGTCATTTTTTCTTTCTCCATCTTCTATTATGTTTTGTCCAAATTACAATTTATGAGGATATTTCTACTGTCTTTGTAAGTTATGGTCATGGTAAAAGCAATAGAGAGAAAGCTAGAGAAAGCATTGATATAGAGTCGTGTGCAATGGTGAAAGTGCGTACGAGTTGTAAGTTGTAATTTGTGATAGTTGGGACTGCCAAAAGATTTTCTCTCTCTCTCTCTCTCTTTGATGGTTGGTTCGCCTAGGCAGAGTCTTTTTTGGTTGTAGTAATAGCCAATGTGGTCATAGTCACGGCCTATAGTCTTTATATGTATATTTTTGTACTCATAATGTTCTTGGGGCCATTGGAGAATACCACACACACACAGGCCAGTAGTTGGCAAACAACTTTCTCGTTCAACTTGCAACAGAAGGAGAGTAGTGGCTTCCAAGTTGAGCTTGGGGACGATAGGACGACCACACTAAAGTGAAACTATGTTTATTCTTTATGTGAGGAGAAAGTCTTTTGAATTTCTCTAACAATCTTTGTAAGAACCCTTGTAAAGAAAATTACATTTGAGAAAGCATGACTACAGTTCAAAGCAAGAAAATCAAAGCTTAAATTTTAAAAAGAAAAAAAATTATAATCTCTTTGTTTATATTTATATATAAAAGTCTATAGACTTTTATTATTACTTGTATAATACGATTAGAGTATAGACAGTACAGTACATTAGTTGTACTATAGTACTCAGTATAGGCATGACAATTAGTTGATACAAAAAACATTGTCTTAGAGTCTCCGTCAAGTAAACGGCTTTCAATTGTGACAACAACAACTCGTTCCTGATTTAGACTGTACTTTGGTTTCTCAGACAGAAAACCAAAAGCTCGTCTTTCCCCACTAATACACTCAGAGAGAGAAAGTATCTGTACAAGATGAAATCACGTGATACCAGCCAAAAGGAATGGGTTCCAGTGGTTTCCTGTGCTGTCTCTCTTCTTTCTCTTTGATACCGTGTGTAGGAGTAAAGGAACATGTACGAAGATGCGTCAGTTTCTTCATCCCATTGCCAAGGGCAATGTATGGGCCTACGCATTTTCTCCTCTCTCTCAAAATATGTGGCTGTAGACACAAGAAAGATATGGAAGTAGATTTTGTATAGCTCCCTCTCCTCTCACCAACCTTCCTTTCTATATTAAAGAAAGGTTGGAGAAAGCAATGAAAGTTTCCTTATAATTTATACTTTCCTCTTCCGTTTCCATGTCCTTTGTGAATTTTGTCGTTTGCAAAGTATACAGCAGCTGGTTCATGGCAGAAAAAACTGGGAACACACAGTCATTTTCTTTATAGAGAGAAAGTGTGTGTGGATTGGTAACTATATAGAGCATATTTTTATAGGCAAGATACTCTCGATGGGATTTAAAGATATTGGTTTACTCTTGTATTTCGTCACGTGGAAAGGACTTTCTTTCACTCGTCTCTCTCTCTATACAGAATTACATTGTATGGGTGACCTTTAGACAATCCTCACACTCCAAAACTTTCCGCTTCTTGTTACAAAGTAAATGAATGGCATCAGGGGAAATGACTAGCTCAATTTTTTGTCTATAGGCACAACCCACAAGTAAAAGCACTGCCTAAATGTCTCCTCTCCACTGTCTTTGTGTGTCTTTATGTAACAGAAATAGTTTAAATGAAACCATTTCAATTTATTTTAACCGCGTGCAGGTATTACTTGTTGTTATTACGAGACTTTCTCTGTATCATTTGTACTTTTCCCTGTGTGTGTGGTGTTGGGAGAGATAAATACAAAACATTTTTATTGGATGAGAAAGAAAGAGATCAAAGGGATTTTTTTTTCTCTCTCTCTCGTACAATACAGTGGTTTCTAGTAGATAAAGGGAGTGAAGAACGATTCATACAATTACGCCTTCAATACAATTCAACTCTTGTTTCTGATGTGACATCAAGAGATTTTTTTTCTCTTCGTTTCTTTGAATTTTCCTTTTTATAGGAAATGCTTTTATACGGTCTAACCTCTTTAACAATTCATGAAGGCCACTTTAACCTTGGCCTTGCTTTCTTTCTTTGTGTCGGTATTTTTTTTTTGTCAATTTTATATCAATATTATTCATTACGAGTTATAATACTTTCTCTTACGTAATAAAAATACGTGGGCTGGAGTGTTTTTTAGTGATAAATGAGAATGTTGACACGTAGTTTGTCCTCTTTAATGTATACATATACACCACATGTGAACAAAAGAAGGGAATTCAATGCCAGAGAAGAGTGTAGTCTAATACAAACAATTATTTAATGAAGTATTTTTTTTTCTTTGTCAAATAACAACTCATTTTTTTTGTGTCCAGTTTTTTTTTCTCTACAAATTGTTCTCATCCAAGTTGTTGTTTTTTTTCTGGCCAAACTGTTCCATTTGAGTAAGAAAAAGAAAATAAGTTCATTTTTAGTCCTTGTTTTTATGAAGCTTACCGCTGGGAACTTGTCATCTATGTAAAGAGTGAAGGTTGTTCCCATATCCTCATGTTATTGCAGTCTCATGTTGTCATAAATGAACATGCCTTCATTTTGAGACCTTGTCATTTGGCCCTCTCTTCCGTGTCCAGCTGGTGGTCATGTAATAATTTTTTCGCAACCGTTTTAATGTAAACCACAAACTAAAGAGAGAGAGAGAGAGAGAGAGGACAGACCTTGAAGGTTTTGTCTTGTTTGATGGTGTTAAACTGGACAGAGAAAAACAGAAAAGATTGTAATATCCCTCCATCAATTTAAAGAGTCCATATTGTGCCCCCCTTTCATTTACCTTGAAAACGAAAATTTTCAACTGGACAGTAGCACCAGTGGATTGTGGAGTCTCATTTGATCGTTTGAAAATTCACAGAATTTCTTTTTTTATTTTATATGCGACTTTTATCCCATTTACAAACTTCTATCCCGCTGTATACAATTGGCGTCAAACTGTGCGAATTGGCAACTATTAACACGTGCCTTGACAAACCACGACCAACAAAAACAACTGCTGGCACGACAATTTTACCCGGGTTTTCTCTCTCTCTCTCTCTTTCCATTTCATCTTCTTTGTGGCCAAGTTTAACTGGACACTAAAGCCGAGTCCGTTTATTTGCACTTAGTTGGATTATTGTGGACTCATCACCTATTTTTTCTCTCTTTTTATTTATTCTCTCCTCCTCCTTTCATTCTTCTTTAGCACTTTCTCTTGTTGGCTATAAAAACACAAGACAATTTAAACTTTCTCTTTTTTCTCTCTCTCTCATTTTGACTG
This sequence comes from Arrhopalites spinosus, assembly GCA_034700945.1. Lineage (NCBI taxonomy): Eukaryota > Metazoa > Arthropoda > Collembola > Symphypleona > Arrhopalitidae > Arrhopalites > Arrhopalites spinosus. The sequence continues at coordinate 11,391 of JAQIVZ010000747.1, read as the reverse complement.
CCATTTTCTTTACATTAAATTATAATGAGAGCCATTTTTTTAATGTTTTTTTTCTGTATAACTGTCTAATAGTTGTATTTTTGTCTGAATCGTCTTTATTTTTTATTACTTGACAAGCTGTCTCAATGAGCCATTTCTGCTCCTTTTTTTGTCTGTTGTCTCATCATGATAATTTTCATTTCTTTTCATTTCGAAATGAAGGCCATTTGTCCTATTTTTTCTTTATGAGTTTTTTGCCTTTAGATTTTACTTGTCACTTTTTATACACAAAAAAAATTGGTTGACCTTCACTCAATCTGTCTTATGAGTTTGAGATTTTTTTTAGCAAAGTTATAGTATTTTTTTTAGTTAAAATTGTTTTATATGTACAATCCATGTAAATTTTATTTCTGTTGGTGACAGAAAAAGTTAGAAAAGAATATAATTTTATGTATAAAAAGTCTGTTACAATATTTTTTATCTATAAAGCTAAAAATAAATGGAGAGAGAAAAAGTTTATTTTGATGAGGATGAAGGAGAGGAAAATTTAACAAGATTTTCAAACTCAACTTAACTGAATACTGTAGTGTCAATTGAAAAAGGAAGAAAGTCGACATTTGGAGGAAAATAAATGTTGACATTAGAGAAAAGAGAAAGGAGAAAATTATTTTCTCCGGGAGAATGAGAACACGTCTCTGTCTCATCACATCAACGTTAAAACTCTCTTCATAAGAAAACTCAGTGGGGGTGAAAGTGTGTGCCGTCAATTTAATTTACGATTAGACATCTCAAAAATATAATATGCAGAGAAAATGAAAATTTCATTCTTACTTGTTTTCATCTCATTTTCCTTCAATCTTGAAAGATAAATCTTGAATCAGATTTAACTCTGACTGTGCTGTGAGCATCTGTAAAGATGAATTTAGACAAAAAAATTTCATCCTACAAAAGACACTTCTCATCTAGATTTCCATTGTGGAAATTGTGGTTTTTTCCCAAAATGGAATCTCTCAATCCTTTCTCTTAATGTTTTTATCCTTATGCATTTTCCTTGTTTAAAACCCAAAATTAATCCCAAAATAAGGGGGCCATAGACAGATAAAAGACTGTTCTGCTCCCCTTCACATTATTTACATGGGAAATCCTCTACACAGAATTATGTATACATTTTAGTTCAAAGTGTTTTGTTTTACATGGCTGAAATTACAGTTTAAAATTTACAACATGTACAATATTCTTCATTACAGAGAAAATAGAATTTATAGGAGAAAACTACAAAAACATGCCCATGAATGTATCTTGTACAGTACCCATTTCCTCTATTACAATTTTTAAGAGCTCGTTTTATTTCAATGATAAAAATGTATTTTTAGACACAATATCTCTACTTATGTAATATGTACTTTATGTACATTTAATATTAGAGACAGATACAATGCACAAAATAGAAATTTGTTTGAGGCTATATTTGTAAAATGCATTGTGCAAGTGGTGGAACGTTCTAGAGAGAAGAACAGTAGAGTGGAGTGGGAAATGAAGGATTCAGCAGATAATAAAATGTACACGTTTTCATGGTGTAACTTAGTTGAGTCAGTGATGTAAAAGAGAGAGAGAAATCTTTAGGGAAGATTGGAATTTCGTGGTACTGGCACTGACTGTGGTTTACGATAGGGCCTTATGTAACTCAACTTGTCAATCCTCTTGCCCCTTTTTCTGTTGTGTCTCTCTGTATAGAGAAAAAGGAAGAGGATAAAGCCTCAAGTTATGTGTATAGGCTTTAGCCAAGTTAAACCTTATCATTATTGAATCAACGATCAATCACACACGGTTCATCGAAAACTCTGACTCGATAAAGAAGAGGAACAAGAGCCTAAAACTTCATTCTTTTTTCCATACTTCCAATGCCAATGCCAACACACTTTCTCCCTCTCTCTCTCTCTCTCAGTGCTCCTTCCCCTCTGAAAAAAAGTTTGCAATCTGTAGAGTTGTGAAAGAATAAAGGGGAAAAAAATATAGAGTACAATATACAAAAAGTGTATGGAGTATGGAGATTGTATAGAACCCTACCAATTTCAGCTTCATTTCACTTGCTCCTCTCTAGCGCCTCTCTCTCTCTCTCTTTCTTTGGAAAAAAATTCTGGTTGAACTGTTTCTCTGTCATATCATTTGTATGATATATTTGAAATGAACTGCCCCATGAGTAAACACAAAGACAGAGACAGACTGATCAAGTTGAGCTTGGGGAATTTTTTCCTCTTCTTTTTATCCGAATATTTACATTCATTTCTAGTTCTAATAAAACTTTCCTATTTTTTGGCAAATAAAGAAAGTAGAGTGCAAAGTCTCGAGTTTGGAGCAGAGCTAATCACGTGACACGATTAAACTAGTGATAAAGTAAAAAAAAAATTGCACATCAATCAAAGAGATGAGACACCAAAAGAAAATCTCATCTAGAAGAAATAAACTCGACAAAGACAAAGTCCAAAGGAATTGCAGATTCTCTAGAATTCTCTAGGAGACAAAGTAAAAAAGAAGAAAGAAAGAAGAAATCCACACTCAATTAATTTTTAATCAATCAAGATGAAAACGTTTTTATTGAGTTTCAAAATGACAATTTTTATGTCTCAATCTCTACAGAAAAAAAAGAAAGAAGGAAAGGTTAATTAAAAATTAATGAAGTTAAAAATTAAAGTAGTAAACCAAGAGTAAGAGTAAATATTTTCTCTTGACATTACAAAACTCTCACTCTTCTAAGAGAAAGTACAGAGGAAGATGCTCTACATTTTTAAAGAGTTGAGCACAAGTAAGATAAGCAAGAATATTTACAAACTTTTTTCACTGTGTAACATTTGGGGGAATGTGTAGAGTGTGTAAAAAAAAGTATTGAATGGACTTGTAAAAACACAAGTTTTACACTTACAACACTTTCTCCATGTTAACTTGAAGATTTAGAATAACTTGACTTAACATGTTTAGACTAGCCGCACATAGAGACATTCACACAAAAGTGTGGTCTGTAGTCTGTAGTAGTTGTGGAACATTGAGCCGGAAGGATAAGAATTGCCAAGAATGAAGCTTAAGAAATTTACATGGGCATCAGAGCTACCAAAAAGGGAGGGGGGAGGGAAGAGGTGGAGTGTAAATGAAATGGCAACGACTTTGTATCTCTCACCAAAACCTTAAAAAGAAATGTAAAAAGGGCACTCTCTGTGACTATAAAGCTAGAGATGAAAAAGTAGAGAGGAGGAGAGTACACAATACATTAGAGATATATATCTCTAACAGTTCTCTTCCTCTTTTTTTGGTGTGGCCGCAATAAAAGTTTTTCTTAAACTTTATCCACCACTGACTGCCGGTGGTTGCGGGAGAATTGGAGTCAGTTTTCTCTTCCTGTTGTTTCCTTTTTTTTCAACCTCTCACGCTTCATTTCACTACTTTCAGCTAATACTCTTAAGAGCTAAACTTGTCTTTTTATATGCATACTCCACTAGTCTTTCAAGGAGTTGAGGGCCACATAAGAATGACAATACTTCACAACAGTTTACTTCTAGTCTTGCTAATTCTCAAGGATCAACTTTTCTTTTTATTTCTTACTCCTCCACTTTCTCTCTCTCTTTCTCTCTATTTTCTTAAACAGGCCTTATATTTGTTTAGGTACAGATACGCATAGTAGTAGTGGCCCAAAAATTCATGAAACAAGTCAAAATACAAAAAACACAGGAAAAAAAGTTACAGGAGCAAAGGCTCCCAGTCCGTCAGTACAGATACGCAATTTTTAGCACGTTTTTCTCCCTTTTTCCATTCATATTCGCATGGATTACATTACAAAGAAAAGAGAGAGAGAATGGAGAGACATATTTTTATAACGTGAATTTATTATGTCACCATTTTTTTCTTTTGCCACACTCTCTCCAACTTTTTTTCCTCTCCTATCATTTTGTACACACGGACAACTCGTATGTTGTGCTGTGTTTATACAATGATCATTTTCGGTGGCGTAGTAGAAAAAAAGAAAAGTTTTGCTAGCGTGGCATTTCCTAGAGTATTTGCAAATGCTCACTTTTTGGTTTGGCGGGGGGAGAGTTGTAGAATGTAGAGAGATATTCATGGGAATGTGGTCGACGTATGTACGTTGTTAGAGATGGAAGGGCAGGGACTACAAAAGGCATTACCCTTAGTCTGACATATTAAATGGGGTGAAAATAACTTTGAGTTGAACTTTTCCTTCACTTCATATATCATCCAACTCTTTCTTTTTGCACAGTCAGGAACCAATAAATACAACTCTCTCTCTCTAAGCCCGTAAAGAACTTGTAACTAAAAGAAAAGGAGTGAGAGTTGAGACAGAGAAATGTTTTTTCTATAAATTTACACTTTAGCCATGACAAGTACTGCCACTCTTTACTTTGCACAGTTTGACTTTGATACCCCCCTCATTCTTTGTTTGTTCTCTCTCTCTCTCTACAAAAATTCCCATGAAGAACAACCAATCATTTTTTTGTACTGCAAAAATGCCTTTCACTGTATGATCCAATGTTGTGCATTTCTATTGCTGTTTCATGTGCAGCATGGATAATAAAATGGTGCATCGTGAGATTCTGGTCACGTGCCAATTTTTTTCATATATTTTTTTTTGCCAATGAAAGACACTTGAATTGAAATATCCCTCACACACAATGACTTTCACTCTAGTTCTCTTTTTTCTTGTTTGCTTTGTACACTTTTGTGGATTTTTGTCATCGTCATATTATGGTGTCGATATGGCATATACTGTGTATTAAAGGGGTATGGAGGGAGTTTTTTTTTCTCTTTAGTGTTCTATTCTCAGAAAAAGAAAATCTTTTTTTTCATTGATGTACTTTACACACATGTACATACAAAGAGGACAGATTTTTTTTGTGTATCAAAGAAGAGTTAGGAAAAGAATTTGGGTTATGAGGCCTTGTTTCTTTGAAGGGAAGGGAAGAGGAAATAAAAGGGACATTGTGGTCAAGAACGAGATGTGGTTTACTTATTTTTTTTATTAGTCTTCCACGCGCTCATACTGTACTCGTACCACAAAATCAATGTCAGTCAAATAAAAATTATGACACAAACGACCTCCACCCAGTCACAGTCACATTCCAAATTCCGTACTTGACTCTTACTGTGACAATAAATAAAAGTTTTTTTATATTCATTTCTTTATCAACGATACAGATATTAAATACACATATCTGTATTTATGTCACCACTCACAAGATATGAAGATATGGATATAATGTTAATGATAAGTATACAATATTTTAATTTATTTTTGAAAATCCCCATTTGAATACACGTAGAGAGATTTCTTTATATGATACATGAATGTGTATTTTCTAAAGAAAATCATGAGTACAGTGTAGACGGAGTGTTTGGAAAAGTAGGAAAATAGCCTGGGATTTATTTATTCTCTCCCCCCCCCCTCAACTTTACATTCAAGATTTACGATTTTATACCAAGCGATAATTTAATATTTCATAACGTTCATTCTCTAGGACAAATCCGACCATTGCTCCCGTCCTCTCCCCTTTCCTTCCATCTCTGTCTCTGTTTGTGTGTGTGTGTTATATGTTTCAAATTCAGTGTAATGGCAAGACCGTAAATCACACGCCAACTTCACCACGGCCATGGCTTTACCAAATTTTTTTTTAGACTATTCTCTGCTCTGTTGCTCCCCCCTCTCTCTCTCCCTCCATCTCCATCATGATGATGAGACTGTTTTAATTGCGTTAATTTCAAAACTCTATTACATACGGATGTACATGTATATATAACTCATCGTAATAATAAGTGTTAATATAATCAAATAATGATTAAGTACTCTTCCATCCCTTTCCATATTATTCTTGGTTAATTTCCCCTTAATAAAAAATTAATATACACAGCAACAGAGTTCCTCACTCACGTATTTTGTGCATTTGTACAGATATGAGTATGACTTGCATTCTTTTTGTTTGATCTTAAGTTTTTGGGGTTTCTTTCTTTTTTAATAAAATCCTAGTTTTATAATGAGAAGAAAAAAAGGAGGGGGAAGCATTAAGAATTTTACAAAATTTATGAGCTGGGACAACTACGAGTCAAAGTGAAAGTCATTTGCATGGCCTTTTCCCCTTTTGCTCATTTCACAAGGGAAGAGAGAAGATGTGGAAAAAAATGAAACTCAATTTCTTGTGTGTGTCTTTACAATGTGAAGAGAGAGAGAGAGAGCATTTTATTAGTTGACACCATCTTGAGAAGACAAGTATTAACCAAGTCTCAAGTCTCCGTTTCTTGGCTCATTAATCTTGAAGCGATGACAAAATGTTGACTCGCTCCTCATTTACCGGTTATATAATATTTATATGGGAGAAAGCATTATATGACATATCTATATCCAAAGAAAATTGTCTATCCTGTAGAATATTTTTCTTGTTACCCATCATCACTCACTCCCTCTTTCTCCTCCTTTCCCTAGCCTCCCTTTTTATATATTAAATTATATTATATACAAAACACAAGGTGAAAGTAAGAACAAATTGTCCACATTTCATTTCCGTCTTTCCATCCCCTTCCCCTCGTTTCTCTCTCTCTCTCTGACAATGGAATGGAGAAATTTTTTCAAGGAAAAAAAAGACCAAGAGAAAGAGAAAGTAGTCTAGTCGTCTAAGGCATAATGAGGAAGAGGAAGAGAAAGTGAAGGGAAATTTCTTTGGGGGGACTCCATAGGGGAATGGAAATAAAAGTAAAGGTCTGGCTTGTTCAAGTTTTGTAGAGAGAGAGAGAGAGTCTAGTGGAATTGTAGGGAGAGGATGAGGAGAAAATTGAGATGCGAAACGAGAAGAATAATGCAACTTTCTCTCCATGGAGAGAGTTCAAGTGTCACGCTAGGGTCTGCTGCTTCACAATGTTGAGCCTATGAATCAGTTTTCCCTCGTGTGTCTATGCCCTTCTTTCCTTTTTTTCTCATTTTGTCCTACTTAGCCAAGCCAACTCTTGTTCCAAAGACTATAATACACAATTTTTCCTTTTTTTTCTTCTCATGTACACTTTCTCCTCTTCATCCCTTTCTCTTTTTTTCCTGATTAATGTTCTACAGTCACAAAAAGAAAAGAATTTTGGAGATTACCTTACAGAGAGAATATGCTAATTAACATCATCATACCTACACTAAACACACTCTCGACTTTCTTTGTTAAATGTAGAGTTATCATAATTAATTTTAGAATAAAGGACACTTAAAGTGTATGAGCAGATGTCTTTGTACAATGTACATGTACAAGAGAAAGCAGGGGAAAATGCAGATTATTATTATCAGAGATAAAAGGTAAACTTTTATGAATTTTTAAAAGGTCACACATGCACCACACAATACACAATACAGAGTCAAGGTGTGCAAGGGAGATATGGCGGTTGTAAAAATAATGTGATGAAAATAACCTTGAATTCATGACACTGACTCAAATTATGAGAGAGAGGAGAGAGAGACAAGGATTGTCATATAAAAAGAAAGAGTGTACTTTATAATGTATGCAATCTTCAAAGTATAACTCTCTGAAGGTCAATTTAGTTTGAGAAAGGAACCACTTAAACTTACTTAGCTTCAAAAATGAGACAAGAAAGTACAAAGAAACACGAGAACAACTTGTGTCACTTTTTGAGCTTCAAATTTTTTTGGGGGGGTTGAAAGTCAAGCATCCCTTTGTTCTATAAAATTAAGTTTAAAAACGTGGAAATGATGCACTTACACTATTTTACCTATACTGATGTACCTAAAAACTTTTCTACTATGTACAGGGTAATTCTCTCTAAATGACACCAATTTTAACAAGAAATGTCTCATCAGGAATTATTTCAATTTTAAGTCATGACAAACTGAATCATGTTTAAATTAAATTGTAATTATTTTTATGACCTTATTTTTTAAACTTGTCTTAAACTCACATTTCATCTTAAATTTAACGAGTACAAAATGAAGTTTTTTTGTGTAGCACCCTGTACATATATTTAAAGAGAAAAGTTTTGAGTACAATGTGATGCATGTGAGATGATAAAGCTGAGGGAGTAAAAGGATGAAGAATGGGAATTACCTTTAGAGTGCAAGGATGCTTTGTACACGTCAAATTTTTGAAGGTTAAAATTTAGAAAAAATTTCTTTAGTCTTTCTTACACACCAAAAAATAAAGAAAAAAATTGAAGCGCTTGTAGGACCTACTGAAAAAAATAATTCTTCAACAAAATTTGATATAGTAAAATCATCAAAGTCTATGAATATTGACACAACAAAAAATTCAAAGGGGACACTTGAAAATCAAGGAAATTGTTTAAACTATTAAAAGAAAGAAAATAAACAAAATTATTGAACACACTCAAAGGCTCCAAAGTTTATTGTCATCTTGAGATGACAAGAAGAAAAAAAGAATAGACAAAAAAAACTGACATGCTCATGAATTAGAGACAGTACAACTAAAAGAAGAAGAAAAAGAATGGAGAAATCTTGTAGGGAGGAGATGTTACTTGTACTGTACACCATACAAAAAAATGAGCCCCAACTTGCCTTTGGTCTGCTCTCCTCATTCCTTCTCTCGGATCAAACAGAGAGGAATGGAACAAGATTAGTAGAGAGAAAGGGGGAGGAAAAGTTTATTTCTGTCCTTTGTTTCAAGTTTTGTTTCCCAAAAAAGACTAAAACTACACTGTACTTTTACTTTTGGGGGGTATGTACAGTATTGTGTATGGAAAAGAAAGCAAAAAAGAAAAAGAGGAAGATTTTCCAACAAAGAAAGGGAGAAAAAAAGAGAGGCTGCCTCTTCCTCTTGGAACCTAACTTTGTTTTCTGCTTCTCTCATCATTTTTTATCAGAGTCAAAGACCCCTTTGAATTCTCCGCGGCTATTCCCCTGTCCTCCAAAACAGTTATCGATGATGGCCAGACGACACACACTAGACAGTTCCATGACTGCTGAGATTCTCTCGACCTCAAGAGTCAAAAGAAGAAGAAGAAAAAAAATAGAAAAGATTTGGACTCACAGCCTCGAATAAATTTTTCTTATAGTTGAATGGCGGTATAATCAAATTTGTTATATAAATAATAAGCCTTTTACAAACAAGGCGTCAAAGTCTTGTAAAGAAAAAAAAGAGGAAGGCTCCACAAAATTGTACAATGGGTAACCCCCCTCTCACATGATTGAGAACAAGGAAATGGAGATGCTGTTACGTAGTCACAAAAAAACTTGGCGGCATCGATTGATCTTTTTTAGTAACAAAAAAAAATTTCTTTTTTTTCTTTCAAGCCTACAGATATAACAATCTATTGGGTTTTTTGGGTTGTAAAAGTTGTAAAACTAGGAGAGATGGTATGTACCATGGAGTCTGATATGGCTATGCAGCTAAGGCCATGTCATAATTTTTAGTCTTTAAAAAACATTCCCCTACCACCTCATGGCGACAGGAAGAGGCCATAAAAGTTTCTCAATAACTTATTCAACTCGTTGTTACGGGCAAATAAAATTCTTTTTTTTAACGAATATTTATACAACATTTTCCATGTTACAGGAAAAAGCACATTGGCAATACTATACTAGGCCCTTTACTTTCTCCACCTTTCTCAAGTCTTCAACCGGGAACTGAACCAACTCAAGGAAAAGTTTAAAAAAAAGAGAGGAGGGGAGGTGACCATATTTATGGGATTTTTTTTCTTATGAGAGGCATTGGGCGTATTAATACTATTTTTGAGGGAAATACCTACATACGTACATATATATTTATCCATGACTTTTTATTTGAGGAAGAAGTTGCCGGACAAAATATATTTCTGTCTTTAGTTGTAAAAATAAAATGTAGTAAAATATATTTGACCTAATTTTATCAATGTAGCCTCAAATCCCACTCCGGTCGTAGGAGGTTGTTGGCCATATGAGAGAAAGCTATTTTGAGGAGACTCTCTCTCTCTCTTGCTGCCAGACCATATATGATTTATTTGAAGATGGTCTCCCTAGTTTAGGGGAAAAAAGGAGGAAGTCCGAAAAGAGAGAGAGACAGAGAGAGGTTGTTGACACGGACAGGAAAATGAGATTTTTTTTTCGTCTGCTTCTTCTTATTCTGGACGATGCTTTCATCGTTCCTAGAACCAGACTAGTCTTGATCATTACATATATCTGTACTATAATTTCATTTTGATGAGAACTACCGCTCAAGGACTCTGTCCAATCATATTTTTTTGGTGAAAGATTCTCTATCTCTTTTTATCAAGTCAATTACTATGACTGAATTTTTTTTTCGTTATCATTTTTTTCTGTATTCTAAACACACACACAGACATGTGCTTTTTTTCTCTTATTGATTGGGTCAGTATGGATAGGAACAGATGGATAGTAGATTTAATTCAAGATTTTGGATTGTAAAGTATTTTTTTGTGTGCGGTCGTTGACATTTAATGAAGTTATCTGTGATCTTATTAATTTTAGACCTCATTTGAATCTCTCCCATGATTTATGACAATGTAAATTCACTGGGGAGAACACATTGTGTCAGACAACACTCAGCGTGTTTGTAAGAGAGAGACAGAGTGAAAGTATTATGAGAAATTTCTAGGAAGTTTTCCTTGAGGGAGAAAGTGAAAAAGGAGGAAATATCAAAGACAAAATTAATGAACTTGTGACAAGGCAAGACAAAAGTATATTTAATAGATGTGTCTTTTCTCTCTCTCTCTCTCCACAAACCACTTTCCCTTTCTCTTTTCTCTTTTCACAAGTTGAAAAACTTGAGCTGAAAGGTGAAATGAAATATGGTTTGTGTCATCCATTTTAATTTTTCATCACCCTCCCTCAAACACCCACATCCACATTGCTCAACAAAAAAGAAAATTCCTTTTTTTCTGTTTTTCTACCTAACTATAATCAACATTTTATATTTAATTCTACATACGAGTACATTTTTTTAAGAAGAGATGGTTAGCCACAGTTACAGTTGTACGTATCTAAATTTAGTGAACAAAGATTGAGAGTCACGTACTGTCAAAATGAATCTAAACCGTGTATTGTGTCCCCTTTGTTTGTGTATCAGTAAAAAAATAAAGAGAGAGAGAGACTTTCTATCTGTATTTTAGAGTGAAACTTGATAAAAAAGAGAGACTTTCATCGTAAAAAGTTTACATGGAGAAAGGAAACTCATTTTTTTGTACTTCATCTGTAAAGAAAGAGAATAAAAAAAGACAGGCTCGAGATTGAGGTTAAAAAGTTCATTAGTCTGCCTGAGAGTCGGTCTGAATTCTTATAAAGAGAGAGAAAGTCAGTGAAAAAGAAGGGAGGAGGAAGAAAAAAAAAGTTGAGTCGTTTTACGTAGGGAGATCAAAAAGTAATGATTATGATTTTTTAGCTCCGTTCCTTGTAAACCGATCACCAAGATATTTGAG